>CM029546.1:20713555-20845675 GCA_017141385.1 Sogatella furcifera
CTCCGCTTGAGAGACCAATAGAGATTATGCAAAAAGATGTGGAGACGTGTCGACCGGCCCCGTTGCAAATATCAAGCGAAGAAGAAGAGAGCCCATCCAGTTCTGACTCTTCAGATAGTGAAAGTGAGAGAAGAAGATCCATGAAGAAGCGGAAGATGTCCAAGCATTTTTCCAAGTTTTCTAAAAACAAACCCATGAACAAGTACGATATTTGGAGTGCTGGCCTACAAGAAGAATCTCTTGCTGAGAATCTGAACAGTTTTAATGTTGTGAAAACCGACCAGAGTCGTAGTGTCGAGTCTTATAATTATAAGTTGAAGTATGAATTCGAAGATGATACCAATCCCTTGAAACTGCAACTTGGAAGGCATGATAATGAGTGAGTTCTATCATTTATTCACTAGCATGTGTCAGGGTTGATGATGATTAGAAAATCTCAATAGACAAAACTTGAAGCTCTATTCTAAAAATTGGCTACAGAACTAATCAATAAATTCTTGAATAGTGATGTAGAATAGTCTGTGGCCTTGATACTTTTACAATAATTAAAATCATGTACAAGTATGAACTAATTATTCATTAACATTGAGAGTTGATCACGTATGAACTAATGAATGCAATAGAAGTTATCTATTGAATATTAGGCATTTGTAACCTACTTCTATTTCCAGTCTTCTAGTACCCATTGAAACTGTCTATGTTTGTGTCCCTCCAATGACAGATTCTGATGCAAATTAATTTCCATTCCATTTATCTAATGAGAGTTATTACGTGGTATTTACAATTTCAAAATTAAAACGTTTGAATTATTTTACAGGAATATCTACATTTTTGTAAGTCAGCTTATATAATTTATTTTTGTTTTAATAAAAGCTTATTCAATGAACGATTTATAAATAGAACTAAAACTTCTGATACTAAAAAATATGGACTAAAAATCCAAAGGAAATATGTTGAATGACACTGTGAATCTAATCCAGTACCTCTAGGTTGCCGGCCGAGCGGCTTATCCGCTAGCCTACTATGTTAACCAAACCGACTATATTTTTTGTTAGTTATGATGTTAGCCAATCCGAAGATATTTAAGATGGAATTATTAGATTAGTCAACCAACTGGAATACTGAGTTATAACAATAAATGATAAATTGAATAGGTTTATAAATAGAACTGTAGTTGTAGACTTCTGTTATTGCAATTATTGATGAATGGCAATATCTGATAACTCTTCCATATTTTTGCTTTGTTTGATTTACACCTTTTCCTCACTTCACTTCATATTTTTCATTGCAGCAGTAGAGAGTTCAGAACAAACAAACGTCGGCACGGTGAACGTGGAAATGTTAAAATGAGGCTTGGTCGAAGAGACTTCAGCCCAGAACCGAAAGGATCTTCTCGAGTACTATTCGACCTCTCTGTTACCAGCGAAAGTACTGAGGATGAAGTCTCCAAGGATATTACAGAGAAATTATCCGAGAAAAAAGATGATCTCATTTGTAAGTAATTTGTAGTGTCGGGTCGTGTAGCGTTGAAGATCAGTAACGAAAATTTATTTATTATGCAATCAATGAGTTTCACATTACACTCGAAATTTTCGAAATTTTGGAAAAATCATACAATATTACAGTATTTTGCATGTCTTAAATCATGTCCTGAAGATCAACCAGTACAAGTTATTGAGAAATATTTCTTATAGAGTAAAAAATTGTTTTAAGAATATTTATTTTTTTCAATTTTTACAAGGGCTAAGCTAGTTTATCATCCTCTTGGATAATGTTTTCTTCAGTGATATTTTCAATTGCATAATCTATATTGTTTTCCATCATTGCGACCCTAATCTCAGAGACGGTCACCCACCACGATACTTTTCAAAATTACCGTATTTTCCAAGAAGAAATCATTGCTTGGTGTTCTAGTTTCTCTGCTCATGTAGGGGATATAGATTCTCCAAGTTCAAAAGTAATTTCTTGAACACCACAATGAATGTGAACCATTTCACAATTTCATCAATAATTGAAAAATAATTGAACCGATTCCAACTATGATATGAAATATTTGTAGCTTATTCTTATATCGCACCAATTAAATATTTTTCACCAGTCTTAATTCTATTTTTTCAACTTTTGTTATGCAGACAGAGTAGTTACTGGAGTCGGGAAAGAGAAGGCAATCGAGTTATACAATGAAACGAAGCGAATAGAGGAGGATGGTGGGATGATGGTGATGGTGAGTAAGAGAAATTATTCAACCTACATCATTTTCTTACTTAAGGTTGCAAACCGTCTGAAAAAATTATGAAATCATTTGAAGCCGCATTTTAAAAAATATTGATTTAGGCTTCACTCTTTTTGCATTCATGTGTCAAGAATATAAAAAAAGAAGATTTATCTTTTTCAATTTATACAACTTAAATCAAGCCCGCCTTCCCCAACGCTGCTTATTGCAAATGTTTAACTTAAGTAACAGCTGATTGGCCTTAACGTTTCTTCGAAAGAGGCTCTTCTTATTTCAAGCGACCTGGATAGCTGACACCAAAAAGTAAGCGGGTTTCGTCTGTGTCTTTTACGTGAGGTAATGTTCTTTACAGTTGATAAAGCATACATTGTATTTTTGATTGAAAAACATCATCTAGGCATAGCTCAATGACAACTGTATACGACAATATCAGCTTTTGGAGCGCACAAGGAAACCACATATATTTTTGGTGCCAGCTATGTTTTTAAAGTAGGCTTAATTTCTAACTAGCTCAAAATTGAGAATTATTTTGGTAATTTGGCTTTCATAGAAATAAGCGTTCATTGGAAATTATGATGGTAGCAATTTTTCCTATTGAGGTTGATACCTACATAAGCTTCTGGCTAGAGCGTGAATGGATTGAATGCGAGGGTGATTGATGAGGGAGAGGGGTTCGAACCCTCGACCAGGAGATGCTTGCAGATTGAAGGTCTGCAAGCATTTGACCATCATAAAAAATCATTTATAGAATGTTTATTCATTCTATAAATGAAAAAAAAACATTCAATGTTCTCCATTCTACTGTATAAACATTATTTTTCAAACTTCAAAAGAATGTAAGGTAAAAGCACCAGTAGTGGCCATGTTTAAGGAATTTTTTATAGTATATGCAGAATTGTGAGTCAATTCCATCATTTTATCTCATCTTAAACTCAGTGAACATGTAGCCCAGATCCTTCTTGATTGACTCGTTACTTAAAATGGCTGATATCTCGATCCAAAAAATAATTATTGAACTTTTTGTGGAACTAAATTTTGATTCTAAAGTGGCCACTATGATTCAGTAGTGGCCAGGTGATGTTCTTTGCTTAGGCCTATTTAAAATTCAATTTCTCAAGCTGCTTGTTGCAATTATTCAAGTAAGCTAATTTTACATCTCAAAACGTGATAATAACGCCTGAAATAATAATGGGTTATATTAAAATGAGTTGAATTGGTAATGCATTGTTGTTGGTTACAAGCCACTAGAAAAGTGAGGTTAAACCATATAATAGACGTTTTAAAGTTATTTTTTCTCTGTAACCTATTGGAAATGGTCTTAGGAGAACATAAATTCGAATGACATCAACTTTTACTCTAATATCTACAACAATGTCTATTGGGTGGCCACTACTAGATTATTCACGGTTTTTTGTACTAGTAGTAGCCAGTCTGCTTTTACGCCAAAATATCGGCTATATTCGGCTAGAAACCATCTTAACAACATCTAGACATTCTAGGGAATGATTATAACACCAGAAATTGCGAAATTTACAGACTTCCTAGTCATAATAAAACAATTTGTATACATGCCTTCTTACTGAAACGTCTAAAGCCGCGTATCGACAGTCCGAGGCATGTGCTACGAATGCCTCGCTGTACAGTCTGTTGACACAAAAAAAGAGTACTACTACTAGATACTATCTACCGCGTATCGACAGTCCGAGGCATGTGCTACACATGCCTCGGACTGTCGATACCGGGTTTGCTAGCAGCGAGGCAAACGCTGCACACAATTCGCAGCGAGCAGTGCCTGTTGCCTCGCAACGCACAACGAACAATTCTGCAAACTAACCTCAAAATTGTACCCCATTTCTATGCATTTTTGTGATTGAGAATTCTATTTGGGTGCAGAAGGTTCTAATAGGCAATAATAAGCATTGCCTAGAATTTTTATCTACTAATTGAGCACAAACTAACCTCAAAAGTCCAAATTATCAATTGTCAGAGCTTAGTTGCTTTGTCTCCCGCTTGATGGCGCTAGTCAATTTGTTCGCGTGCTCGCATTTTTGGTTACAAAAAAATGCAGATTTTTTATTATAATTATTTTTATTATAATTATATACTATACTATAATTATAATTATTTTTGATTATTGCCGATTATATTCACACATATGCCTCAGTAATGAGTTTATACTTTTTTTGCGTCACCAGACTGTACTGCGAGGCATTCGTGGCACATGCCTCGGACTGTCGATACGCGGCTTAAGACAAAACTGAACTTCTTACTGAAACCACGTATTCGAGTGAAATAGCGACAATAAATTTCTCTCAGAAATCTCTGATGATACTCTAAGAGCTCCTACTTGAACTATTTAGCTGCTTAATAGTATGAGCCTCGTTCTCTAGTAGGTTTAGAACTCATTTGAAGGCATCAAATTCGTATTTTAAAGAAAAAAACTGGTGCTTTTCCCTTAATCGGATATTTAATATAAAATTTAATGGCCTTTATTGAATCAATTTCATCAAAATCTCAGGTTTCTTGATTAAAAAAGACTAAGCAGGTGTAGCATGGCATTTATAAATTAAATTTAATGTAATGTCTACTTTTAATCGCGATTTTTGTGGTTTGGGTGAATATTATGAGTTTCCCGGCAGAACTCATTCCACACATAATCTCAATAACCGTTGTAGTTATAAACTTTTATCAGGTTCCATAAATTTTTGTATCTCATGTTAAAAATTATCATTTTTGTACCTTCATGAAGCCCCTAAACGTTTTAAGATTTAATGAGAAAATTACAATTATCCGCCATTCTTATTTGCATGACAAATAATTTCTTCATTAGATTTATTAATTCTTAAGTACCCTGGTATAGTTCTTATTATGTAAACAAAAATACTTTTATTCAAAAGCGGAGTGAACATGGTTCAATTTACTCCAAAGATGATAATTATACATGACGTAATACGTATCAAATTGAAATATTGAACCGGAAGATCTTACCATTATTGAAACGTATCGTATTCAGAACTACAAATATTTCAGAACCTTTTGATCCAATTGTCGATACTTAGATCATCTTGAAAGAAAACTGAACCGTTTACGCAGCTTGATACAATATACTTTGAATTCAATTGTGTGTTATTTATTTTTGTGGTTTTTAGAATGGTTCACGTCGGAGGACTCCAGGAGGTGTTTTTCTCTCATTACTGAAGCGGGATAATGACATTCCTGCTGAAAAAATCAAAGAAATATTTGTTGACGATAAAATTACAGATCAACAGATGAAGAAACACAATTCCAAGCATTGGCGTAACCAAACAACAAAAGAGCTGAAAGAAACGCTAATTGCAGGTAGGCTTTATCTCAGCAGCAATAATTATTTAGTAGTTTATTAATAACTCGTGAATCAATAATACTTCAGATCCTATGCAGATCTCAATACTTGAAATTCTCATATTGTGAATTTGTAGCAATTTACATAAAATGTTTTTCCTGGGTATGATGATCATTTTTCAAAATTGAATGTTTCTTCAGAAATCAGAAACGTTGGAAGCTTATCTAAACATCTGAGCCCATTATAGTATAGTCGCAGACAGTTGAAATTTCTTCAAAATCAACACTCTGAGCAAAAGTTCAACTGCGCAAGAGCAGATCTAAAAATTTTCGTGTGAAATCACTTTTGCCAACCTACCGCTGGTGAGAGAGGGACTATTTCCATTTCGACTGCAGCTAGCATTGATTAGCTTCCATTTTGGAGGAATGTCAACTGTGTGCAAACAGACAGTAATGGGCAAAAGTAGTCTACGTTTCATCTTAATAGTTCAAATAAAAATAATTTTATCTCATCTGAAATATAAACCCCTTATTAAGTCATATCAACCCCTCTAAACAATTAATCTGATTTTTTCTTTCATCCATGAGGGAAAAAGCCACTGTAAGTTCAGAGGTTTCACTGATGGTTTGACTTTGGCTTTCCAAAAGCTGCAACGTGCTCTCAAAACACTCGGCGCAATCGACATCCTGTCCCAACGAATGAACTTGGGAGGGTGAACCACAGTGCTCCGGAACGTTTAAAAACCTCTCTACTGAGCACGACCAGTCGGACCCCTGTTGGAACTACAGAGAACCAGTCTTGATACTTATTGAATGGACCGTGCATCATAAGTAGAAAAATAATTGTGCTCACCGGATTTTCGTATGAATTGTTTGTATTCTGTATTAGCCTTGCTGTCTTCAACTGAATGACTTTGCTGATTTGTTATCAGATGGTCTGCTGCCACCGGCCCTGCTGACAAGGGCGGAATTGGAGCTGCGCAATGGGGAGAGCTCAGAGACGGCGGAGGGAGAAGGGGAGCGCGCAGTCACCAACCCCCCGCCCTCACCAGCCACCGACTGTGACCAAACCGAAGCACAACCTACCCCCAATGTCAATTCTCTCGTAACTTACGACGATGACTTCCTGGAACTGAATGCTGACGACGATATGGAAGTGTTTTAGTAACTAGTTCTACAAACAAAAACTCAAAGAGAATATTTTCTTCATTTTAATTTTCAAGGATCGAGAACAGTGATTAATTTTTTAATATTTGCACATGTTTAGGATAAATGTGGAGAAACTTGTCCATAGGTGCAAAAAACATGATGCATTGTCAATTCCTTTGTGTCTCAAAATTAACTAGGTTATGATTGTGGAATTGGCTACATTTTTTGTTTTTTACTTATCCACCTATCTTCCAAATATATTGCTTTTCTCAAACATTTCTTCACTTATACTATACAGTATTGATTAATGACAGTGTGTAATGTTGATTTGAAAAATGTACTATCTGTGTAAATAAAAAGTAATGTTTAATTTTTTGGTCGATTTGTATTTTATATTATGCTCCTTCACTGATCTCCAAGTTTCAGGCAAAAAAATATTTAGGGCAGCAGAATTTGCTGGAAATTTGACCAATACGCTCTAATATGAGTAATATGAACGATCGATCTATTAGATCGATCTTTATCCGACCCACGGATAAAGGAAGACCTACTTTTACTCGCACATCCACGCAAGAAAAAAATTGAAGAGGCAAAGCCTCTAGTGGAGTGTATTGAATTAGTGAAATGTATTCAATGACTCATTGAATTTTCTCTCTGAAAAGGCAGGCGGTAGAAGTGGAATCAATCTGCTGAGCTTCTGGATGGATGGAAAACTGCGCTGGAATTACCGTGTACACCAGGTTTGTAAGAAGCTCTCTCTAGAGTTATAGTCTGTCCAAACAAAGAAGACCCTCTGGCAAGATGGGGAAAATGACTCCGACTCGGTAAATATTAGTTCAAAAATGATTAATTTTGTCTCAATCGTAGCAAACATTCTGATCTACAATTTGAGTCCAAATCAATAATTTTTGAACCAATATTGACTGAGCTCCAGTCATTTTCTCATCTTGCCAGAGGGTCTTCTTTGCTTGGGCAGACTACATCTACCTCCTGAGAAAGCTAAGACACTTTGGTAGACCACAAATGCCTATGGTGATGGCGTGTAGCCTACCATGCGATCTTTCATAGCCACCTTACATACGGATTGCTCTTGTGGGGCCAGGCTCCAGCTGTGCAGGATGTATATCGCTTATGTAAAAGAGAGTGTTGATACTGATGACCTTTTCGGGATACAGGGATCACTGCCGTAACCTGTTCAGGAATCTAGGTACCTATCCTATCAGTTTACGGCCAATACATATATATAAGTTACTGGTCTCGCTGATGTATGTCAAGACAAACTTCTCAAGCAGAGTGACATACACAGCTACAACACTCGACATGCAGCCAAACTGGAGCTACATTGATGTAGACTGGCAGAGATAGCTACGTATAACTGTTTCCCAAGGAGGTGAACCTCCTTGGTGTTTCCCTACTCAGCAGGTCATTCGTCTGTTCAACACTCTGCCAAGGTAGGTGCAGGACATGTGGTTAAGAATAGACTTCTAAATAAATCATTTGCTACAGGAGTAAAACGTGGGGCCTCTTATGGGGTAGCTGCTCCTCCACAACACGATAAACCATGCTTTGGTTGAATTTTTAAATTCACTGCCGGTCTGCAGACCCCAGTAGTCCTTTATTGGCAACGACCTTAAGTAGTCAATGTTAATGTTCACAATAACAGGTACCAAAAGTTGTAGGACGGTAATTAAAACAAAAATGCCAACGTTTATTAATAATCGAATAAATTAGCAAAGAAAAATAAAACCGAATAAAATGATAAATAAGCTAATGCTTAGCGTTACTCATATTAATTGTAGTACACTTTGTGTGCAGCTTCAGCTGCTCTATGTTTATTTTTCATCATCTGCTATCAAATATATCTACATAAAAAGATAGAACTTAATAAAGATAGTAAAAATTATCCCTTTATTTTTATTTCCTTATGTTTTCATCTTCCCTTTTCTTTCAAGTCCACCACCACACTGACTCACGGAGAAAACGTTCTTACTTGATACTCAGGCTACTTACTTACTTGATACTTGTTGTTATCCCACTAAAAAACGCTGTCGCGTCGTGGTCGTCTCTCTGCAGTAGAAACTCTTCTATAGAGTAATATGCTCTGGCCACCAGGTAGCTCTTGAAGGCTTTCTTGAATTTGTCCTCTCTCTCTATATGGTTCGTATGTTATTAGCAGGCACTTTGTTGTATATCGATGCGCTGAGGAATTTAGGTCCCTTCCTGGCCAATGTAGACAATTATACCTGCTCCACATGAATCATGTTTATTTGATGTGTGTTGTGCTGATGGATAGCCTCATTTCTTATAAACAATTCCGGCTTCCTCTTCACCATCATTGCCGAATCCAGGATGAACGTTGCTGGCAGAGTCAAAATGTGTAGTTGTCGGAACAGTGGTTTGCAATGTGCTAAGTATGGTGCTCTACAAATTGTTCGAACAATACGTTTTTGCAACAAAAAAAATCTTTTTGCTAATGAGCTTCCACCCCACATTGTTATTCCATAACTCATTTAACTCATTATGCTACTAAAACACCCATATAGTAGACCTTCATTAGAATGTCGTCATCTACAATTGGCAATAGTCTACGAATCATGTAGCATATTGATGTCAATTTTGTCGAAACATTTTCTGTGTTTGATTCCATCGAAGGTTGCTATTCAAGGTGATTCCAATATATTTCGTAGATTCATTAACTGTGATACTACAACCTTCCATTTTAAGCAGTGGTGAGTGGTCCGGTTTTTTTCGATTATAGAACTTTACTATATTTGTTTTACCTCTTTTTAGTAATAACTGTTTATTTGTGCACCATTCTTGCATTTGCTGTAACACTTTTTTGCGTTCTGCTTCTTAGCTCTTCATCATTTTGATCCATATTTTTCCTTCTGTAATGGATTCAGGCAAGTCGTTTACATATATAGAGGAGAAAAATAACCGGCCCCAGGTTTGATCCTTGAGGGACTCCTGCATTAGAAACATCCAAAATTTTTGAACTGTAGTGTTTGGCCATCCCACACCAGTATGTCTCATACAAACCACCTGTTTTCTGTTTGAGAGATAAGTTCTTAAGTTGCAATCCATTTCAATGCCATGCCCTCTATGCCATAAGAGACAATAGTTTTCTTATCAACTTTTTATGAGGGATAACATCAAAAGCCTTTGTCATATCGTAGAATATACACATTGATTCTCCCTTTGAATTTATATATATATAAATTCTCATATATGTTGTTCAACAGTTCAAAGATTGCGTCTGCTGTTGACCGACCTTTTCTAAACCCAAACTGCTGAGCAGTAAAAATATTA
Organism: Sogatella furcifera; assembly: GCA_017141385.1. Taxonomy (NCBI): domain Eukaryota; kingdom Metazoa; phylum Arthropoda; class Insecta; order Hemiptera; family Delphacidae; genus Sogatella; species Sogatella furcifera. Next base: position 20,723,568 of record CM029546.1, read on the forward strand.
TTTCTCTCAATAAAGATGGAAAGACGTTTCAGAAATATGATTTCAAAAATCTTTGAAAATACACTTTGAACTGCAACAGGTCTGTAGTTTCTAATATTCTTTGTTTCACTATTTTTAGGGATTGGTACGAGGATACACCAGTGTTCAGAAAATCCAGTCTTCCGAAAGCTTGCGATGACGTAGGCAGAGCTAGGATTGACGGCAACGCCTTCTTGATTTCAGCGGTGGATACCGAATGAGCGACAAACCAAAAGGTCGACACGACACATTGAGCGGGCAAAGGAGTAGCAGTGGGCGGGTAGTTACTCAAAGCCACCCGATTGGTACTACTTTTAATATCTTTATTTGCTTTGGAAGTATGCCAGTCTCAAAGGATTTATTTATTATCACAGTCAATAATATGTTTGATAATATGAGGTATAATATGAGGTTTGTCAATAATATGTTTACAATGCTTCAGCAAACTGCAGAGTATCTCATCCATTCCAGCACGTTCTCGCACCAACCACATCAATAACCTCCCCCACCTCTCTCTCCGTAGCACAACACCATCATCTCGCCACTACCACAACACATCTCATCCTCCTCGTCATCCTCCACTCTCAATCTCTTAATCTCCTCTATAAAATACTCATTGAACATATTTGCTATTTCACGAGGGTTTGTGATAAGATCTTCCTTTTTCTCACCGGTAGCGCTAGTAGCGGACAGCGATTACAGCGCTACATGGCGTGTAGATTTAGTGGATTTTAAGCTGCAACACAGTCATTAGTGGTAGACTACTCTATAGAGTGTAAGTTCAATGATAAGCTCTATCTGTGAAGTGCGAGTGCGTGAGTCAATTTGACAAGTGAAATCAGGTGAGAGTCGTTTTTGTTGATGTAGGTACTGAATTTATTGTGTCCGTGAATTTTTTGAGTATGTGTTGAGCTTAGATGGCTGAAGATGGATGTTGAAATAGTTCATTGGAACAATTTACCCAGTGTTTTGCTGTATGAAATATTTTCTTATCTCCCAAAAGCTGATAGAATTAGGGCATCTTCAACCTGTAAACACTGGAGATATGCGTTGTATCATCCTAGCTTCTGGAAAAATGTATCTTTGAAATTGAAATCCAATGATTTGGATAACGAACTCAAAGCTCAATACCTTTCCAGCTGTTTGGGTTCGAAACTGCAGAACTTAACTGTCACATTTGATATATTTGATCCTTTTTGTACGAGTGAAATGACCAATGTTTTAAAAAGTCTCATAGGCAGCTACAACTTGAAAAGTGTTTCAATTATTCCAACCCACAGTAGTTTCGATTATTCAAAGGATTATTCTGTAGCGGGAATAGACCTGAAAGACTTGAGGTAAGTTGGATTTTACTAAATTAATTTATTACATATTGAAGTGTTATCATAATAAACTGTTGCTCGTCAGTCCTCTTGTTTAGAAAGTAGCTCAACTCGAGAAAGTGAATGCTATCTTATCTTCAGGACAAGTTTGCTATAATCCATGATCTAAGTTATAGCAAGAAAACTTTTTTGAATCTCAAGTTTGAACGACTAAATTGTATTGATTGTGTAACATAGATAGGGATCTTCTTTAAAAAAGAATGTAATAAGGCCTAATAACGTACCTCAACTAATAAAAATAAGTTAATTTACCTCAACTATTTCAGTTTGGTTGAATCCAGGTATACGGTAGTCTGTCCAAGCAAAGAAGACATTCTTGCAAGATGTGGAAAATGAATCCAGCTCGATCAATATTGGTTAAAAAATTATGAATTTGGTCTCAAATTGTTGGAAACATTTTTATCTACAATTTATGATTTTTGAACCAATATTGACCGAGCTGGAGTCATTTCCCCATTTTGCCATAATGTCTTCTTTGCTTGGACAGACTATAGCTGGACAGGTAAGTAAAGTAGGATAACTTATCAAAACTTTCAATTAATGAAGATCTTAGTACCTACCTATGTATTGAAAATATTAGAAAGTATAGATTTGGATTTTTTTCATCTGGGATGGGTATTAGTTGAATTGTAATAATTTAGATAGAAACTAAACTAAAACTAGCTCACACCATAGTTTTCTATACTTAGTGAATTGTTTTAAAAATGTAGACTTATCTTTTTTTAATCATTAAACCTATTTGTAGTTTTAAAAATATAGACTTATCTTTTTTTAATCATTAAACCTATTTGTATAAATGCACTAATTTATGTTAGTCTGTAAATTCAAATACTGTTATCACTCACTTCCATTCTTGTTTTCATGCAGGTGGCTTTTGAATCCCATTCTCAATATTTTAACAAGAAGCCATCGTATGGAAGGATTAAATTTAGGATGTATAGAAGATCTTGTACTGCATGGGAGTGCAATTCTAGAAAAAATATTAAACCATCACGCTGAAAATTTTCGACGATTGGGTCTGGCTTCAATGAAAAACGATCCGGATATGTATGACCTTTTTGTTTTGGACAACAGAATTTTCTCCTCACTACAAAACCTTCAAGTATGTATTATATTTCGTCACTGCGTCGAATTAAACTTAGTTGATTTAAAAATTAATTAGAGTATATAAGTTAGTGATTTTTTATTCAGTTATAAGAATTTGTAAAAAAAGTAAAAATGAAAAACATTTGCACTGATGAATATTGTGATTCATCTTCTCTTTGGCGATGAATCTCTTCGTTCTATTGAACAGGTTCTCTTGGGGTTTCTCATGGTCTATATTAATAGTTGAATAGTGATGTGATACGATTCAAAACTAAGACTTAATAGCTTTCATGCTTTGTTCTAGCGATTGATCTTGTTCTTTGACTGCCAGCTGTACAAATAACATAGATTTAAGTATGCTATAATCAAGTATGTTGTATAACATAATCCTGAAAGATGTATAATAACGCTGTCATCACTTGGAAATCATAATCAAGTTCATTATCAAGTTCACTTTGCAGATTACAAAATGCTTAAATAACTGTTTTAATAATAAAAGTATTTCAAGGACAGTGAATTATTCACGCCTTGGGGATATCTCATCTAAATTTTGAACTTTTGTTATTTCAGGTATTAAGTTTAGATTTCGACTACATCAATGATGATCTTTTATCAGTTTTGAGTATTAACGGTAATCTGCAGCGACTAGTTATTCATATTCATGGGATTTTGGAGACACATCCAGGAACTTCAGAAGACGCGTGGTACTCATTCACTAAGAAAAAGTAAGCTTACGTAAACATTAACTCACAGTTATTACTAATAACTATAATAGTGATCATAGAATCATCATTATCGTGTCAAGAGTTGAGAGTTGTCCTGCTCACCAACACCATATTTTTTTCTTTGTGGACATGTATTGGAATGGCTATCAAGTTATACTATAATAATACTAAAGTAACAAATGGCCATTCCTGTAATAAAAAGCGAAAACAGTTGGTAAACATGCTTGTAATTTGATTGCTTTGAAATGTATGTAATAATGGCGAGCTTTTTTTCTATGATTTCAATGGCTCTCCTATGGCAGATGTAACTCCTCTCCTTTCTAGTACGGCTACCATGGTACTGATTACAGGTACTGAAAACAGTAATGAAAACGCCTAAAGGGGGATGGTATCTCATAACATACATTGTAAAAGTTGAAGCAACCCCCAACTAAAATTTTAAGTTTTAATTTTATGATAAGCGAATTAATTACATGTATTGTTGTAAGTAGTATAGGATGATATTCAGAATGTGACCAAGGCGAGTGCAACCTCACCTTTAACTTACCTTCAACCTTACCTTACTAACTTATAGGTATCTCCCCAACCAAGAAAGCCATGTACGGTATGCATATACGAAGTGTTTCAGGAAGAATGTATAATATTTCTCAGACTGATTCCTTATAGGCTACTAAGTAGTGAAAAACGTTTTTTAGGACGTACCTTCAGTAATGCTTTTTTAAATTGTTACCGGCATAACATGGCGAAAATTGACATTTAAAAAACAAAATATTATATTTTATCATTTTTGGAGGTTTTGCGTAGGTAAATAATTATTTCTCTTGTAAAATTAGCTAAAAAATCCAATTAATATAGTTTATAACTTGACTGATCATTTGTTAGTTTATGTTCAGTATAGGCCTAATTATGCAGTCAATAAAATTGAGGAAATTCTATGAAAATAAATGTGAATCTTTTTAAGTAGTTGTGAGGGTGATATTGTGGTATCACAAAAAAATAAAATGAATAGCCTAATGTGAATTTGATTATTTCTCTGAAATATCTATGCTTTCTCATTTCTCATACGTCAACGTAGGTAATTCATAATATTGAAATACTTTTTTTTATTTATTTTCAAGTTAGCGTACAATAATGTATTTTAATTATTGCAGTCCTGAGTGTGAATTACGAATGAATTTAATTTATTCCTACGATGGAATCGATATGTTAGACACCAACATTTTGAAGAGTGGTATGCCCCTTACTCATCTGAAAGTCCTCTTTTGCAGAAAGGTGAGTGAATTGAAAAATATATTCATAAAATGTGTATTTCATGTATTCATATTCTATTCATTTATTCAAATTAATAAGTTGATCCATTCCATTCACATATGTTAACCATTTGAGAGAGAAAGAACTGGATTAGTCCTTACTATCTCTCCCTAAATTTTTATCAAAAAATAAAGTAAAAAATCAGTTTATGAACTACCGTATTAAATAATTGAAAACAGGAATTTCCAGTCCAGAAAAATGTTGAATTTAGAGTGTTGATTCATGAATTTTGAAAGATTACATCGAATTGATAAATTTTTGAGAACTTGAAATCTTATTCCAGTAAAGATGGGCTTCATGGGATTAACTAAAAATCAGTTTCTCCCCAGAGGCCCAGAAAGATACTGTATCTATCATTCGTAATTTTTCTTCTTCTATCTTCATTATTTTTTCAGCAACTAGGCCTAGATAAAAATACAAGGCCTATAAGGCCATAGTAAAGAAAGCTGTCATATACACTTGAAACACATCAGTTTACAATCCTCTGTACGTGAGTAAAATATAAAAGTTCAGATTCGAATTCACAAAAGGTAGACGTAGACTTCATACGCATGAAGTTGTGCTGACAATATTATGATTTATAAACCAAAAAGATTGTTTAATGAATAATTTACGCATTCGCTGAGTTTTCAATAGAAAAAGTTTTGAGTAAATCTAAAAACGATTCTAAGAAATAAACATTCCGATGTTTGCTGGATTCAACTAATATTCTTTATTAAATATTCTAATCTCTTATCACAGGAAATAGATGGGATGGTTCAATAAGTAGGTTTTTGAGTTCAAAATCCATTGATTTCATAAAATTACGTATAAGCTGCATTTTCTAGAGTCTTGTTTTAATTGGGGATAATAATTATTTTCAGTTAAATACTGGAGTTTTGCAGAGGTTGCATGAGTTCAGCTCTACACTGCGTTCCATTTGGTGGGTTGACACAATAAGCCGTATTCCGTACGAAATAACTCCGTACGAGTGGGGCAGTATTGAGTATCCCGATGAAGCGCTCTTGACCGCCCTCAATCCTCTCGTCTTCTGCTCTTGGCAGTGCCGAAATTTGGAAGAGATTGTCTTGTTTGGTGAGTTAAATATTCTAGTTTGAAATGAATAAATCTTAGTATGAAGCTTCATGAAGTTTATTTAGTGGTTACAACCTAAATAGTTCTAGATGAACCATTGTGTAAGTACAGAGTGACACAAGGGAGTCGGACGGTTTTAAATGAAATATACTTGGCTATTTTTGAAGATAAATAATATTTTTTCATACAGATCAAAGCTCATTATATGCAATTTAAGTTGACAAAGCTAGCTGCAATTTAAGTTCGTCAAAGTGATGTCCATCATTTTGAATGCAGGACTCAACTCTCTACTCAAAATCCATCATGACACGGACTAACATTTCTGCAGTGATAGCAGCAATTTCTCTCACAAGCCATGAAATTTGGACAAGTTGAAGAATGCAATCATTCATAGAGAAATTGCTGCTATCACTTCAGAAATTTTAGCCCATGTGATGGAGGATTTTGAGAAGAGAGTTGAGTCCTGCAGTCGAAATGATGGACATTATTTCTAACACATAACAGAAATTGCAGGTTATTTGCCTTGTTTCAAGCCACGAAATTTGGACGAGTTGAAGAATTCAATCATTTAAGAGGTTTATTCCAGCACTGCAGAAATGTTAGTCCATGTGATGGAGGATTTTGAGTGAAGAGTTGAGTCCAGCATTCAAAATGATGGAAATCACTTTGATGACATTATTTCTCACACATAACAAAAATTGCTGGTTATGAGATTTGTCAACTCAAATGGCATATAATAAGTTTTGATTTCGTGTAAAAAATAATATTTATCTTGAAAAATGGTCGAGTATTATTTCATTGGAAACCGCACGACCACCGTGTGTCTGTATCAGAGTGGACAATCATATAATTCTTTTGTCGAAGAACACATGAAATCCAAGGGTCAAAATCATTGACTACAAACACGCTGATTGCTATGTATTTAACCACAACGATATGATGAGCCTGGACTATTCTATCGTGCTGGCAGGCATGTAATTTTTTTCTGTGTAATCCGCGTTGTTTGTACGCGTTGAGTACTAAAAGTTTCCCTGAAAGGCGTGAGCTCTTTTGGTTAAAGCATGAAAGTGATTTCAGAAGAGTATCGAATAGATTTATTCACTTTACTTTATGTGATTCAGCAATAATTTGTTCAAATGTAAGAGGTTCAAATTGAAAATATTGTTTTATAGCCCAATATGTATTTTGAAAGAATTGTTTTTATTGTTCAGAACATAATTCGTAAGATAGTTATTGTGTGTTATGTACAATGTACAGGCGTACAGCTGATTTTTATTTCTTCACAGGGTACAAAATATACATTATCGACGTGCGTGGAATTGTTAAATTGAGAGCACTAAAAAATCTGCAGTTGCCATCTTCATGTATAGTAGCCGGAAATCAACCCCTAGAAGAGTATGAAAAGGTATGTGTTCATTTCACAGTTCATTGTTCAATATCCATCTTATTTTTCAATCCTTGAGTTTCTTGCCAATACTGTATTACCATTCTGTTGCTTTGCAATGATTATTCATATGGTGGAGCAACTAGTGAAGAATTTCTATTGAGTAGGTACTAACTCAACCATTGAGAATACCGCTCAATCAAATCTCAAAATACTAAGTGATTCTCCACTCTAGGGCTGAGGTCGCACTGCCGGTGGGTAGAGGGTAGATGGTAAATCTATAGAACATACACACCATCCATAGTAATATATCATATAATAGAGCATGAAGGGTGGAGGGTAGATGGTTGAAGCTGCCAACTACCCTCCAGCCTCCAACCAAGTAATTCTAGCGCCATTTTGTTTTTGAGTTTCTACTTCCCATATTCAAGAATTTTGAGGTTATATTCTCACTTGCAACATGGAAGAGGAGCTGATAGCGGCAAGCCTAAACAAAAATACTAGTCGAAAAATAACGAAATTTACTATTTATCTCACCAATTTCATTGATTCGAATTTATTGATTTCAAACAAATGAAAAACATTTGTAGTAAACGTATCGTTTTATAGCTTAGGCTACATCGTCGTTGTGCTTATGGGCTAACCTAACTGTAGAAATTCATGTCTTATCTGCACAAACTTCTGCTTTATTAATTGAATATCGATAAATTTATTAATTCATTTTATCAAAAAGAAACCTGTTCATACAATAATAATTATTACATTGTAGAAACAATTATAATGACTCCGTTAAGTGATAAGTTGTTGAGAAAGATTGATTGAAACGATAAAGCATATGGACCTGCTTCTCGGTATTGTCATTTAATTGACAATGGGAAAACTTTATATTATATTAATTTCTTGTAGATACATTTATTCTCTGCAAATATTATACAAATTTAATCATGTTTTGATAAAAATGAAGCAGTATTATTGAAAATTCTGAAGTCATGTCTATTCTAGAAGTCATTCAAGTTGAAGGTACAGTAGTTGAATTTTCGGGAATCAACCTCCTTACACCATAGACTAACTATACTAGAATAGTATATCTACGCTTATACTATAAAGCCACAAACTGACTGACTGACTGACTGACTAATCAATATTATTGACCACTTGCCGATATCTGGTAGATATGTATTATACATTTTTGGAAAGAGGAAGTCGAGCACATAACCAGAAAAATCTGAAAACTTAAAATATTCCCTCCCCAGAGGGGGGTTTCGCCCCCCCCCCAAAAATTTTTCAACTTTTTTGTTTGACTGTTTATTGCAACGCCATGCTGTTTTTGTAACCAGCGCGCGAAAGTAGCTCGATTTGAACAAAAAAATTTCTACCGGGTTCGCAGGGGTGGCCAGGGGGGCACTTTTTCCTTTTTTGTCATTTTTGGGCCCAATACAGGAATTGAGGGCTCAATTTTGAGGGATTGTTGATAATTTAGTGTGGTTTCTGGCAGCGGGATCATGTGACTAGAGCCCACAGACGTGATTTCCATCATTACAACCTTTTTTGAATTCCAGGGGGGGCCTGGGGGGGAGGGTTTTTTGTCAAACTTTGGGGGCCCAAAATAGGGGTATTTTGACATACGCGTAGAATCGAGACCCACACCATTAGATTCAGCGCAGAAAGTAGGTCTAGTAATTTTAAGTATCTATCTTCGAAAGAGACTATCAGGATTTACAAGCCCCTATCTTGCATTTTAACTGACTTATTGGACCTTACATTTTTATGCGTTTATTGGCTCTGGGCGGCTCAGTTTTGGATCAAAGTATATTATCATGCATATCATTGTGATCGGTTCAACAAGCCTGAGACAATGATGTGTAACATTTTATGTTTTCAGCCCCCCCCAAAAAAAAAAAAATAATAAATAAAAATAGAGCCAGAATCTATCTACCTCCTTATACTTTAAAGCTAAAAAGTGACTGACTGACTCATCTGACTGACTGATCAAATTATTTCCCTCTTCTCAATATCTGGTTCAAATAAATTGTACATCTTTTTAAGGAAGTTGAGCACATAACCAGAAAAATCTGAAATCTTGAAATACTCCCCCTCTGAGGGGGGTTGTGGCCCCCAAATTTTATCATATTTTTTTGATGGTTTATTGCAACACCATGCTGATTTTGTAACTAAGCGCTCAGAATTAGCTCGATTTGAACAAAAAATCTTCTACCGGGTTTGTATGAAGGGGGGCAGGGGGCATTTTTTCATTTTTGGGCTCCCAACGGAAATTGAGGGCTGAATTTTGATGAGTTGTTGATAATTTTGTACTGGTTTTGGCAGCGGGATTATGTTACTAGAGCCCACAAACTTGATTTCCATCATTACAACTCAGTTTGGTCTATTTATTTTTGTTTTGGGGGTTATTTGAGGGGTGAAATTTACTATCAATTTTTTAGGGGTGAAAAATTAAATTTCCAAGGAAAATAATTCATTGAACTTGAAGAGCTTGAAAAACTATTTAAAAACTCCATAAGACCATCCTTCCAAAATCAACCCCAAGACACTAAAGGTGCGAAAATTATTGTAAAAAACACAAAAACATGAGAAATAAGTATTTTAGGCGTTGTAAATCGAAAGCAAATCGATAATGTGCGAGCGAAGCGAGCATGCCAATCACATCCCACCTACTAAAGACAAGCTTAGGGGGCGCAGCCCCCTCCTGAGCGAGCGTAGCGAGCTATCTGGTAACAACTCCATGTTGAGTTGGGACTCTCGGGACAGTACCTGGTGAGATCAAGCTCCATTGAACGCCATATACTCTAATGACTTAATCAAAGCTCCTCATACTCAATATACTCAGAGCTCCATCGAATGCCATATACTCAATTGACACAATTTTTACACAAAAACCACAATTTCCTAGAACCATCACTATAGGACTCTATTAAATTCCATTAACCTTAATCAAACCATCAACAAATCTCCATCAAGCACCATTGAACGCCATTCAGCTTTATTGAGTTCATACAACTTCATTGAATGCCGTTGAATGCCATTGCATTCATTTGAAATCAATTTATTATTGAATACTACTAAGTCACTTTATTGGGAAAACTCATTAAGAAAACTCAATTGGAAAAGAAAAAACTCAATCTCCTAGTACTCTTTCGGACTTTATTAAACGCCATAAAACTCTATTGAACTCCATCAAACCCTTAATTATTGCACTTCATTAATTTATTACTGAAATAAACATTAAGCCACATTATTCCATTTCAATTTCCCAGAACTCTAGTGGATCTAACTAGATCCCATTCAATTGAAGTGAAGTTCTTCAAACTCCATTGATCGCCATTGAACACCACTAACTTCTTCAAACTTCATTAAATTACATTTCACTAAATTCCACTCTATTGAACCCCATCAAACTCCATATTGAACTATTTTGAACTTCATTGATCATTGAAATAAACATCAAGCATCATTTTTCATTGGAAAAAATCCATTCCCTAGAACTCTATTGGACTCTATTAAACTGCATCAGAAAACAACAAACTTCATTAAATTGAAATAAAAAATGTATTGACTTTATTGATCTCCATCTGAATAGATGAAATTTTTACAAATTTCATTGGCAAAGTAAATAAATTTTCCTAGAACTCAATTGGACTTACTAAATTTCATTAAATTCTCAACTGAAGTCAAATGCCATCAGGCACCCTAAAAGTCGAAAAAATCTTCAAGATACTTTCATAAATATATCAAATAACCATTGAATTTTCAAACTTACAACCGGTTCCATTGAATTACTGAGCTGATTTTACATTGTAATTAATAATTTTGGTTACCGGTACTACATTGTCACTGAAAAAATGTAACTGTTGTATCCTAGACCACTTCTATAGGCTATACAAGTAATTCCAACTTTTCTACCCATCAAACTATATTGAACTCCATTAAAGTAAATTGAACTACAAAAAACTCCATTGAACTCCATAAAAATCCATTGAATTTCATCAAACTCCATTGAACCCCTTAAAACTAATTTGAACTTTAACGTATCAATATATTATTACTTAACCCTTTACACTATTCGTCCTACTCCTACAACAGTCTAATAATTGACCAATTGGGGTTTTTGATATGAAGAGCCTGAAAAAGATGACAAACTCGATCAACCCATCCCACTGGCACAACCCAAAAAACAAGTAACCTACCCCCAACTGGGGGTACAGGGGGCATGGCCCCCTCCGAGCAAAATGCGAGTTAAATAGACGATAGATCATACTTTAAATCAAACATTAATTATATATGAATCAATTCACTACAAATATTGACCAATAAGAATTACGATACTTTCGAAATAGAGATATATTCTTCAAAATTTCGAATGTCTGATCGCTAAACTTTCAGTTTGAATCGTCTAAAAAGCTTAGCCAAGTTACATGAACTCCCGCTAGGTGGTGCTAGTGAGGACAGTGATAGATAGAGTGTGAAATCTTCATAGAAACTGTCGGAAATTGTTGTTTAGCGGCTAACATTAAAATGTATGAGATAATATGTAATATATAATGATATAAATGTATTTGAAATCATGTATTATAATAAAATAATATTGAAATTAATAATTATCAATAAGATAAATATTAAGGTTAAAATGTTGTCCATATTTAAGAATTTCAAGATGGCGGCCGAACACTATCGCGGAACCATCTACCCTCTAGCCTCTACCCTCTACCCTCCAGGCAATTTACCCACTACCCTCTACCCTCTACCCACCGGCAGTGCGGCCTCAGCCTAGGAGTGGAGAACAAGTGGAATATTGTGAGATTATTCGAAAAAATTCTAGATCAGATTTCAAAACTCGAAACTTGTACAATGTAAGCAAATACATTGGACTCCTAAAATGAATTATTGCAAACTCATAAAATGTACTTAAATTATTCACTTCCGAAACAACTGGGTTTTGACGAAAATAATTCAATAAAGCTTCAAATTTACAGTGTTTGGTATTTGAGCTTAACAGTATTGGTAAATTTTCTGCTGCTCAATATCCTCATGAACGCTTTAATTTGGATAAGAACGGCTTTCTTCACTTGAATTTAAAGATTGGGTTCTACTTCAGGACTGTTTGACTGTCCGAATTTGTATAATTGAGATTCAGACTGTTGAACCTTTTAATCCGTGAATTGCCAAGTCGGACAAGTCAAGCCACTGTTACACCAGATCAAACGAGTAGCAACGAATACGAATTTTAAATTTAACTTGAACGTGAAATAAGCTTTGTTACTGCTCGATTGCTGTGGTTTAATCGTGGCTTTACCTGCAGACTTAAGGTGAATATGAAGTATTGACTTTAGTCAATTTTGAAATGTGAGTGATAGTGTAATTAATTGGTATTGGTTTTGATCTAGCTTGATTTTGCTCCACAGGATATAAGCCTTGACCTTTCAATGCCATGGCGCGCTCTCCAAGATGATGAGATTCATGCTTCAATTAAGGGCGAAGAAGACAGTTACACGGATGACTTTGTCTTGCCGATTGTTCTCCAAGACTTGAACTGCTAGAGTGCTCACCTGATCGAACTACAGCCGACTGACTGCTAGAAGTTAACCTATTCCAGGCACTAATTACCATCGCATAACTTATTGCCATCTCAACCCATCATGTAATGGTGAGTTTGATTAGCATAAAGGGATTTTAAATTGACTTATGTTTGTATCAGCTTGAAGTGAAAGGATGAAATTTCTTCGAGAGAATTATGTGAATTGGCTGTGAATCACGATGCTAACTAATTTTAAAGATATGACGTTGGTACAGTGTAAAATGATTGTTACTAGTTGATATTCCTCGTATTCGATTTTCAGACAATAACGTGTCATGTTTTGTGGGAGCTGAGAAATTAAGGGATTGACCATCAGTGGAATTATACTGTGATGAAAAATTTTGATTTATTTTGATTACATTTATAAAACTTAATTTTATTTCCATATTTTATCAAATACTATTTTTATCAATGTATTACATGTATTGAATAAAATAAAATTTCATCCGTCCACTGTCCTGAAGGAGGCTTACGAAATGATCAACTAGAAAATTAATATCAATATTGTTATTGCTGTAGTTTGGGTCTCAAGAAATTTCATCCTGCGTGTAAGCTGAATTAAATTGAAAGATACGATTTTAATTGAATGCACTTGAATTTAAATCGTACTTACAAAAGCTTTGATCAATCAATAACATATTTTTCTGCCATCATCTCATTCAATATTTTATCAAATACTCATTTATTTTCTATATTGTTTTCTGGATACTGTTGAAATTCAAAATTCATAATCATACATACAATATTGATTTATTTTTGTAATCTCATACAAAAATTCATAATTATACAATGAATATTCAAATTTAAGATCCCTTTCATGCTTCCAAGTGTGTACTTTATAAGAACTGCTATAATCGACTTATACGGGTTCAAGGATTGATATATTTTTAAAACGTTGATTTTTGACTGAAGGAAGAACTCGTAAATCGATTTTGTAAAAACGCTCAATGATTTTTACTCACAAGAAGATGGAGAGAACAAGAAAGTTCTCCTGCAATGCATCTAGTCGGTTTACACCAATAAAATCAGGGCGATTATTTAAAAACAAGGATCAATTTGTATAATATGCCACCGAATTAAAACAATTCTGTATTATTTTAACCAGAGAAAAATGAACTGATCTACTGTTGGTTGCACAAACGTTTGAAAGATACTGTTCCTGTTCAGGTAAATCGGTAACACAAGATTGTATGTAGAAATAGTAAAGCACCCTAATGTTCTATCAAAAAAGTAAAATGCCAACGCTAGTGTTTGATAATATAATTGCTATAGAAGCTTCAAAATAGGCTCAACGTTTGTGCAACGGGTTGTTGATGCCTTATGTGATAGAGGCATTTAAAAACAATTAACAATACCATATATTTACAAAATCATTGTAAATTTTATTCGAATAGACAACTCTTGGATAAGGAAGCTACTTATTATATGGAAAATCATATCTCGAGAAATTATAAATGTAATAACTCTTGATTCAGTAGTATGATTATTTAATTATTTAAATCAATACGAACTGTTATATACCATCAAAGTTGTTTGGTTTGAGCTGAAAATGACTTGAATACAGTACATTGAAACACGAACGGACAAGGCAAAAACGCAAATAGTGTGGTAAAAGGAATAGTCTCCATGAATAAACGTTGTAAATCAAACATCATGATTGAATCACGAATCAAAAACTAAAAATAAAGTATAGAATATTTTCCATTTATGCACAAAACGTCTCTTTATAATTTGACTAAAACTCCATTAAATGGAATGTCTTGAATTATTTTCAAGTTTGAAATGGTATTTGGCTCAATAGTATTTTGCAAGTAGAGACCGTCTTGTTAATAATTGATAGTTTGCTTACATCAATGCCATATTTTCATTTTAGTTCAATGTTTCAGCTTTTGATTATTTGTTCAATTTAAATATATTGGCTGAATTTATTATTATATTGTTTCGATGAACCAAATTACAAACCTAGTTCATAATCTACACTATCTGATGTTGCTATTGTATTTGTTATATGAGTGAACTAAATAATCGAACACGAATGATACGTTGATTAATAATATTGACGAGAAAGATTGGCATTTGAAGAACCTGATATCAATAATGTCGAGACTCCTGTCATTTGATCAGAGCTTCGGATAAGGTCCTGGAACCTATTTTTATACAAATCTGTTAGTTCTCTAAATATACTATATTTCAGTTTTAAATCTGTAGGCAGTAGGCATATATATTTTTAAACTGAACAGAAATCATATTCATCATTACGCTTGATTCAGTTGCTGAGAATGCTCTCAACTCGCAATATTTTTTTTGGAAAGATGTTGGAAAAACACTTTTTGTACCTAATTTTAAATTTCCTGATTGTTTTTGATAGGCTAGTTGGTCAAGTTGCCATCTTGCTGGTCTCAATGCCAGTTTGAAAACCATGACTCATCAGATTATTACTTTCAAATGAGAGGTGATCTCGTACTTTAGAAACAGTATTTGTAGTTTATTCAAAGATTCCACATTGTTTTCGAAATTTAATTTCTCCCAGTATCATAACTTGGTATACTTTCAACTGATCCATAGAATAGTGGCAATTTTGTTCTTATCAATTCTGTTTCTAATTTTCCTAAAAAAATTATTTATGTCCTATTTATTGCAAGCAGTAATATTCAAAATAGTTGATATTGAATATCAAATAGGCAGCTCGAATTCATCTTGATAAATTATATATTGACCTGTATTTGAAATTATAGAAAATAGTTGTAGCTTGAAGTTCTATTTTTGCTTACAAATGATACTTTGATAGAATAACACTATGTTATGTTATACTTGACATGTTCTGTTCTGTTTCTTTAGACATGAGAACTGTATATTGCAATCGTCTATGTTATTTTATAGTGAAAGCTTATCAGCTCCTTTGCTATGTTATGGGATATTTCAAAAATATTTACAATTTGAAAAAACCAAAGCTCAATTATATCTGGGCTGACTTACTTAATAATACCATACAAATTCAAAGATCTTGAAGAATCACTGGACCTAACAGCTGCAGTGATCCGTTTGTTATTAGAGTACGTATTTGCTGCTTACCATTCTTATGTTCAGTTGAGCGTTATCTGCGCATTTTGATGATTATACAAGCGCCGATTAAAGCATAGTTTTTGTTTGTTAGGTTATAACTTTTATTATTAATACGGTGATGGTGAACAAGAATTTTTAATACAGATTGAACACCATTATGTCTGTGAAGTATGCACATTCGAATTACAGTAAATCTTCTCTCTCCACTATTAGGGTTCTCAAGAATGTTCACTAGTCAAGCAGACTATATTATAGTCATTATATTTTCCTCTAAGTTATTCTAAAAAAGCTCATCATATGTGCTCCATCGTCCACAATATCAGCTATAATGTTGGGAGAAAATATCATTCATGCTGGGTTGCATCAAGTTTTTTGAAACGAAATTAGGATCAATATTACTAGATCCAGGTTTAGCACAATATTAGAGTACTGTATGTGTGATCAGCTTACTCTGTTATCACTGATAATGCAACCCAACATTTGCTTACCAAATTTCGGGACCATGCAATGAAGATCGTTTGAGAGAAGCTTTGCTGTAGATTTTGAGTGTATTTCAATCGTTAAAGCATACTGTCTCTGTGAGACATTGAGATTAGGACTAGTTGTGATAGAGAAATTTGCCAAGTAAGTTTCTTGAACATGTCTCATTGAAGATTACCAGCTCCCGTTGTCATCTCGGGAAAAAATTCTACCAACTATGTATATTAATGGAAATGCTTATATTAAATGTTATGAATTTTGTTTTTTGTTATTGGTAAATATGCGCAAGTTGAATTTATTTTTATAATGCTAAGAATGTTCTGATCGTTACTTGTTTTTGTTGTTTTAATCGTGTAAATTTTATATTGAAGGGTTAATTTGTATTTTACTAACTTTCTAGTTTTGAAACTCGAAAATGAATTAATTTCATTCAGATGATGTATATATTTGACTTAACATATATTGTAGATGAGCTGTTGTACAAGTGTCAACTATCATACAACTATAAATTTGATGTAACATTTGGTTCATAAATGAAAAAGCACATGCAACTTTGTACTTCTAGGAGGACATTGAATAGTCTGGAGACAATTGAAATAAGATTACTTTTGAATGTGCAGTAATCTTACTTTTCAAAAAAGGCCTCACTCTTCGAATAATCTTTATTGTGTTTCAAACATGAAATGCTCAATACTATACGGTACTTGTATCTTGTCAACCATTTTAGTTGGATACTTTCTACCCAGTGTATCCAGACTATCCAGTCTTGAATTTTTGGTTTCGTTATAATTTAATCAATAGTTCATTCGATTCCTCCCATTTATTTATTTGAAATTCATTAAACCAGACCAATTGAAAACATTCCAATTCCCATTTTTCATATTTCAAAGGTAACTTATGGGTCTAAAATCATTCTTGTTGATAATACTGTAGTATGTTGTTGAATACAATCAGGTTTGTTGTATTTGATGAATGGAGCAGGTGGAATATTATTTGTTGAATTTATAAATAATTCCTTCAATTACCGTAACACTATTATACTGTATAGAAAGTAACATGCGGTTTCAAGTTGTAAAGTAAGTTACAGTATTACGTATTTTAACTCCACTTTATAACGAAAAATGTTTGTATAATGTTTTTAAATTCCAACTGCAGGTTATAGTTAGCTTTCCTAGTGTTGACTATGATAATGCTGTCAAGGTAAATTTTGGTACTGTTTCAATGAAAACATTTCATCTGCACAAAATGGTTTCACCATTGATAACATCGAAGAGACTGTGTTTCACAATTATAATGTTTTCTATATACACATAATATTAAAACCAATATTCAAAGACTTCATGTGAAAAGTTGCAAATGCACAATATACTAATCAAAAAATATCTGCTGCTTTTCTATTTTGTAATGAAATGTAAAAAAACTATAGTTTATGTTAACGGAATTCTGCCATGAAAATGTTCTATACATAGTTTATTTTAATCCAGTTCCAATAATATCATTTATATGATATTTCGAGAACCTTTTGAGAAAACATTCGCCAATATTACTCATAATCACGGTTAAAATCTCTTATTCTAGAAACCTAGTATCCGTGGTTGAAATAAGGCGTTCATGTGAATCATTAAAAAGCGAATTTTCCAAATTCTATTTGTTATAAGTGTAGTTCATTGGTTTTTCTACCAATTAGTAGGCTATTCTTTATAGCTTATTTAAAACCTATACCATTGTCTGATTAGCCACCTGACATTATGATCTTTGTTAGAACTCTAACTAATCGGTTCCATCACTAACATAGAGAAAATTTCACATCCAATATTTGTGAATATCATGAATATTTGCCAACAAAGATTATTGTTATAAGAAATCCCTTTGGGATCGATGTAATCAAGGTAATATTGTCCTGAGTTGGCACAGAGAAAAAATTCAACGTAACATTTAATTCTTGTATCTCAAATTAAATATAATAATTCTAAATATTTTATATAATATAATGTAGACAAGTGAACTATTAACGCCGTAAATTATTATGAATCTTCAATCCTAAATATTCTATCAGATTCAAAAATTACCAGTTGAACTCGTTCTATATGGCATTAAAAGAGATTTTCAGTAGGGTATCGTAGAGTTTAATGATAAGCTTACTTCTTATCTTTGTCTACAGTTTTTCAATAAATTTTCTTGAATAATTGTTATATTGGTACATTGAAGTATGTTATCATAATAATATATGGATAGTATATTTATAAATTTAGTGTTATTATAATATAATATCACAATTTATATTTCAAGCCTCTGCTTTGAATGTTGGACCATGTTAAAGTATTCAATGAAATCAAGTATATCTTTCAATTATCATTGACGTTTGTCTATCTGTTATAATATTGAAATTTATGTGCAATATAAGCACAACATATTTGGAAAACACTAAACTTTTAATTTTATAATATATTCTCTCTATACTAACAATACTAATGAATGTTTAGATGTTTCAATTAATGCCATTCAACATAGATTCTATTATAATGAAGATGAAATTTATATTTTTATTGAATCACTATAAATTTATATTTTTTTATTAGTCACTCTAATGTTATTTTCAGACTTACAAAAATTACTGTACTAAAACACTAAAGAAATAAATTTTGGAAGTATTTGTAAACTTCTGACAAATCTAGTTATCAATATGCAATTTTTAATCTTGAGAGTTACTCGTATTGAAGAAAAAGACTGGAAATTATGATACCACAAATGTATTAAAATATCGAGGTACCGGTTTCGATTGTTACATCATTATCAATATCTAGTAATGTCGGAGTAGATTACAAAATATTATTGTTTTTATGAGCTGCTAATTAGGGAGTGGCTTGTCTGGGCTATAGAGACTATATAACCATAAAGTGATTATAATATTATCATATAGTCTGGGTCAGTAGTCCATCTTGATGGGTCACTCAACTATCAATGAAGTTGCTGGATCTTTAGCATAAATATCTGCTGCTCTTTGCTTCAGGTTCAGTGTACGAGAGATTTATAATGTAAGAATTGAAACCGGCATCCCAATATTTTAATAAGTTTGTGGTGACAATTTTCAGTCTCTATTCAATCAAAAAATAGGCTTACTCGAGAATTTTGTGAAAAAATTGTGCAGTTACCTCTACTTACTCATTTTGAAAATATAAAATAATATTTCTCAAAATTGAATTTTTAATGGTGTAAATATAATTTTTCAAAACTTATAAGCATAATGTTGTAAGTATTCTCAATAATTGAATTAGAGGTATTTAAACTATGTTGTTGCAACAAACTTCATACTAATTTCTGCATTTTTAAAATAAGGAATATTCACGATCCATATGTTAACCAGTTAAATCGTCGTATCCTGTTACATATCTCATAATGCATAAAATTACATAAGTCAATAATGCTGTACATAATTACTATAAAATAGCAG
Organism: Sogatella furcifera; assembly: GCA_017141385.1. Taxonomy (NCBI): domain Eukaryota; kingdom Metazoa; phylum Arthropoda; class Insecta; order Hemiptera; family Delphacidae; genus Sogatella; species Sogatella furcifera. The sequence continues at coordinate 20,743,132 of CM029546.1, forward strand.
CAGATTCGATTAAACAAATACTATGACTTGAATTGTTAACACATGGATTGTGAATGTGAATGCCCCTATAATGTAACTTCTACAGGGCGAAGATTTTTGTGTTCATACTTATACTCTCATGCCGACTTCTTATTTTTGCGAAAGTAAAGTTTTAAAGTTTGAGATTATTACATAATTCAGAAAACGAAATCCTTTTCTTTTGTAAATATCATCAGCATTTTTTCGAAAAAAATATTGCAAAACATAATTATTTATATGAAAATACAATATAAAATTTTGGAATGAAGTAGGCCTATTAATATTACACCTTTGTTCAAATTAAAAATTCATACAAGTTCGCCTCTTAGGTTAGCATTTTATATTATGCGTAACCATAATTTTAATAATTCATCATCAGGATAGAAAGTATGTTGAATGGCCAACTTAATATTTCCAGCATGTTATGTAATATTAGAATGTTAAAATGTATTTTTATAAATATAATCTTGAAAATAATTTTACAATATGTATCATGAAGATTCCATTCAAAATAAATCTGTTCAATAAGGCTGAATTAACAACTTGTTAGCCTTCAATCGAGGGTTACTTGTTAACATCTGTGATATAAAAAATATTTGCTAAGAACAAAATGATGGTTGTGGTAATATCATTGAATCGATTTGCAGATTGACGTGTATATTGTTATCAATTTAAAATTTCATCTATGTACACGCTGGTAATGCCGCTTATTACAATGCTTCTCGTCCATTTTTATTATTTTTCAAGCTGAAATTTTATGTTTTCAATGTACAGATTTATAATTGGCAACTTCCAGCTCACTCCTGCATCTAAAAAAGATGTAGTAGCATTTATTGGCAATTTTTACAATTGTTATATTCAATAAATCATCATAATTTATGATAATCCAGAGTGAATAAAGTTTTCATTTCTCATTTTTAAACATCGGACTGGTGATAAGCGACATTCCTCTAATTATGTTTCATGAGTTTAATTAGATCTATATTATTATGTTCCATGATCTTATTTTCTTATGATCTAGCTTATGTTCCATCCATGAAGTGTAGGATATTCACATTGAACAATTCTGATTCAATGTCTCTCGTTAATTGATAACGTGATATCTGATGAACTTGGAACTTGGTGCCCTTGCAAAGTAGTTTGACATTTATTCAGAGTTTAATCTGATTAAAATCCAGATAAGTACGTTATTTTGTGTTATTTGTACTTGGCTTAATATGGTGACATACATTTCACTGTGTAAATTATCTCTAAAATGCCATCAAGGTTTTCATAGATCTAATAAAAGTCTGATTATAATACAAAGCTAACATCATTTCGATACTTGATGATTAGATCATGTCGAACTTATTTGCAAGGAGTATTTATCACATCTCGGTGTTATTGTATTGGAATTCTCACTGTGCAATAAAACATCTCATATTATCCAGTACGCCAATAAGCCTAGATTTATGTTTTAAAATAGACTCAAGTATAAATATTGTTATATTTTAATGTGCATGGTTTGTGAGCAAATCGATTTCAAAGTATATGAGATTGGATGTTCGAGGGATGATGAGTGTGTTTGCGAGTCAGCTAACGTTACAGAGAATGTACCTGAACACTAAAGACACCATTAAAATAACTAGCTGATAAGGTAATAATGACAACTGATTAGATGATAAAAAAGCATCAGTTACGGCTTGTTGAAGGGTATTTCTAACTAAACATGATTCATTCAGTAGCTCTATAGTTTTCGAAAATATGAGACAAATTCCACTCGATATCGTTGAATTACTTACAGAATAGGTTTTGTTTTGAAAAAAGTTCTGAAATAGGAAAAACTTCCTGTTTAACTTCACTATATCAGCAGGTCAGTGGAAAACTGTGTCAAGTCACAAAAGTTAAATTTTGAAAAAGAGCCAATAGTATACACAGCGTCATGTCACAAGGTTTTTTATTCATGTTAAACAAGTCATACCTATTCAATTTTTTTTAATATGATAAAATATAATGCCTTCCTAGAAGTGACATAGTTTAAAACTTTTTCACGTAAAAATGCAATTTTTTATTGACTTAACATTCTAAAAGTTTTGGAATGTTTGTGACTTGACATTTTTTTATGTGACTTAACATCTAGAAGTTTCAAAATTTTTGTATTATAGTATGAATAAATGATGTGAGATGATTATGTCACATACATTTTTGAAGTTGAGAGAAAATAAAAAACTGTTGATTAAAATTAATAAATATTTTATTTATTATTATCTGCAGTGAAAACTATCACTATCAATTTTGGCTGGACATTCGAATGTCAAGCATTGTCAGACGACTCACAGAATTACAGAACATTGAGTGAAGGATTGATTTTGGTGCTCAGGCCCTAAAAAGGAAATTTATACTTTTTTATACTGTACACCAATAATAATTTCAAGTTTGTTGATGCTGATCATGAACAGTAGAAAATATATCTAGGCCTACAACTAAATTTAAAAAAAATATTTACTATTCAAAAAATTATTTTTGGAGAAAGTATTAATCATTAATTAGTTTTAACAACCATACAAATTTTTTCAATCTTTCTGTTTTAGATTTTTATAAAAGCTGTGGAACATTTTAGGTACCCACTTCAGTAGACCTTGTAAATGTTTGTATTTCTCTGAGCTGACTCCATTTGAAGGCAAAATAGCTAGCTCTGTGGTAATTTCCCTGGTTTGTCCACGTCTATTTTTGTTGTAATCTACCTCCTGGAAGTCACTTTCGAAATTCGTCTTGAAGTGAAGGATTCCTGGCTTTGTGGATTGTGCTTGGAAGTAGACCGCATTCGAAATCAAGAAGTTTTGACCATCTGTGGTATTTTTTAAACAAATGGAGCACCAACACCTTCATAGAGGCTTTTAATGTTTTTGAAATCACCTTCCTCCATCATTAGCACATTGAAAGGTTTGTTCTTGGCGCATATTCTTACTATTTGTTGCCAATCCCAGGGCACCATGATTTTGAAGCTTGACTGCCTCCTCCATTCCCTCTCAATCATGGAATGCCTGGAGTCAGCTTCCAAGTGAGTGTGTCCCCTCAGCAGAAACTTGTGTTCAATTATTTTGATTTGCGGATAATGTGCCAAAATATAAAAATAACACATGATCATACCATTTTGTTGCGGTTTTGTGATGGGCAATTATCTGACTAGATAATCAATTTCTGTACAGCTGGATTCAGTCTTATTGAAAATATCCACTTCAGGAGACATGATGCCATTTCATTAACACCTCTCCCAGCAAGGGATTCGTCCCACATGCAGCAATAAGTTTCATTCTCTGTGGCATCATAAATTGTATAATTGAATGTCCAAAGCTTCAATGAATAGAAGCTCTGGGCATTTGTAAGTACAGGCGTTGGAAGACACTTTTCCAAGTCAATCATAATCACTTTCTCTGTGGGATTGGCCTGAGAATTTTCTTTGTCCAATTTTTTCAAGGCATACCTTTTGGAAGCTTCACTCAAATGATCATCATGATTTCTTTTCAATGTTAATTTTTCATCATTAGATTTACAATCAGTCATTTTTACTTGAAATTCATCACAATTGTCACAAGTATCATTCACAGGCTGTTTGAATGAATAGTTGAATTCAAGATTGAATATTTCAGTGTAAAGCCACTTCTTGCCAATTGCTTCTTCAGGAATATTTTTTCCTCTGCACTCTTCAACGTACATTTTATTAATACTCAAATCACATGGCAAATATTTCTTATTGGATTTCTCTCTTCTGTAATGCGATTCTTCTCCGGGGAACTTCTTAATGTGTTCCCTTATCCCTTTCCTCACCTCGTCCTCTTTTCTATTTCCTGGTTCTATTCTGCCTCTCTTATCATGAACAACAACGCCTCCGCCCTCAGATTTTTTTAATAAAGCAGTCTCAACAAATGTTTGAGAAATATCTAGAGTATTAAGGAAGAATACTTTGCAAACTCTCAATTCATTGTTCTTTTTATATAAATAATAATTTAATGTTGAGTTGCGTTTCATAGATCTTTCACCATTTCTTTCTCGGCGCCGCTGGATTGGCTGTACTTTTATGCACGATGCTATAAATTGCCTCTTCTGATTGTTCTGATCAACATGTGCATCCCAAAACTTGTCAAATATTTTCAGCCTGTCATCATTCGAAAAGTTCAATGTGCACTTATATTTACAAGTATTTTTACATCCACCAAGAAGTTTTCGTGCTCGCATTTGTTTTTTATTCTTCATTGTATATGCCTCTCCTGCAGCACGCTTCTCTTTCCTTATTGAACAACGCCATTGCTCGGTGGTTTCTTTTCCGTTTCCTACTTCGTGACAAATTAAATTCATTTTGTTCTACATCTCCTGTGCATCCACTAGGATCATCAATTATTATTTCATCACTGCTTTCATTGTCCGAAAATGGTTGAGTGTATGTTGGGTCAGTATCATCATTCTCGGCGGATACATTGGATTCTTCATCTCCACATGATGAATTGTATTATATAATATCTCCTACCAATAAATACAACAATCAAGTAGGAAGTTCCATGTTGTAATTAGTAGTCCATTTGTTTGATTACAGTTGACTTATTTTAAAACGCTGCTCAAAAACATTGAATTCTATCTGTTTCTGGATAAAACTAATTTGTTGTATACTTTTCTAAATGAAAGTCTTCCTCCGTCTGATTCTTTGAAAATAATTTGGCTGTTTAGGTGCTTTCAAACTTATAAAATGATGTAATCGTGTAATAAAATTATTGAGAAACAAGTGAGCTAAGCTATTTTGTTGAACTACTCAAAATAATAGTATTACAGTTGGTTAAAGTTGGGGTGATCAGTTACAGCAAACCTACTATCCAATATTTGCAATCAACTCATACTCTAGATTTTCAGTGGGCTTCTTGAAGTTAATTAAAACATTTCTAATTAATAAATTTTCACCACTATAGTTGATAGTTATAGTTAACACTATATAAAATATTGAATTTCAAATAGAATTATCAAATAGGTTGAAATTTTGTCTATGAAATCATTGTTTCACAATTTGTAATAACCTATAGTATTGTCAGGATTACATATTTTGCTTTATTATGGATTCTGCATAATTTTGGGTGGAATTTGAATTTGGAAATGTCTCAGTAGGCTAGTAGAAACCCAACAAGCCGTCTCTGTCGTAAATCGTATGTATGTCGTTAGCTGACATTCCCAACTAGGCAACTAGTTCGACTTGTTGATATCAAAGTAATTAAATACCTTTGTTGAAATGGAGAAATACAGTACTGTACCATCTAAGAATATTGTAGTGAACATAATTTTGATACATATTTTAATAATCTGTTCTCTTGTAGTTCTAACTGTATGAAAAACAATACTATTACAAAACCAAAATAAACATTGCATATTTTTATGAGAGTTAAGATCTTTTCTGTATTTCTTTTTGTTTGTTTGAAACTATTGCTGTTATCGATATATTATATCATGAAAAATAAATTTCAAATGCATGTATCGAACTAGTCTTGTAATTATTATTTGCCTGGCTTCCTTGAACTTAATTAGAATTCTCAAATTTTATGTGGAAGTATTATTCTAAGGAAATAAAATTTCATTTTTGTTCTAAATTTTTAAAAACGTATAAACGTTTTTTACAGAAAGATGAAAAATACAATTTTTTGAGAAGTAAAAGAGTTTGCATCGGTTGTTCAGCTCAACAACTCGAACATGTCCTAAAAAAGTGAGCCTTTTTCTTGTCTTTAAGATCTCTAAATCCGTTCCAAAAATATAATCGGCCATTCTCATTCCATGGGTATAGCAAAATAGGCTTTTCATTGTAGCTTCTTATAAAATCCTCGCCCTTGTCACATAAATCTCAATACAGCTCAATCCATCCCCCACTAAATCGTTATTGAACGGGAATCACGAGTCTTCCCTTTTTCGACCACCGAAAATTGAGATGTCTCATATTAGTTGTTTGTATCAAGCTATAAATATTGAGTATTATCATAGAGAATATCGTAGATGTAATACTTGAATAATTCCTCTATGGTAGCCTATTATATAAACATCATTTCATTGACCCTCTATTCCTCTTAATGAAATTGATGGGTTCAAAGATACAGTACAATTTTTTGGGGTATAGGCTACAACAAATTTTGCAAAAGTAATACTTTTTTTTAAATTCCAAGCATAATTAATTGGAATTCATTGATCGCAGATAGTATATTACTAGCCGGCAGGCTCGCCTTCTCCGTCTAGCCGGGGGGCTCCGCCCCCTGGACCCCCGACAGTATCGGCAGTGTAAGTGAGTCAAACAGGCTCGCTTCGCTCGCCTGCAAATTCCGTTCAGAAGGAATTTCAAATTTATTGAACACAGCATTTCTAGACCTAATATGGACCTGTTTACCAAATTTCAACATTTTCTGCCAATTTTTTCTCGAAAAATCTAAGAAAAACTCCAAGAAATGGTAAAACGCTAATATTGAGCGTAACCTTGGGAAGTATATCTAGTACGGGGGCAAGTGTTACAGAAAAGGCTTCCCGTGAGCCTATTGAGTAAAGAAGTTTTGGAAGTGGTATCAATCTCTTCGTTTTGACCTGGAGAAAAATAATATCGGTGGTCATAAGCTCTCCTTGAGATCCTTGAATATCCGCCGCCATCTTAGTTTTTTTGTAGCAGAAATGATATTCAAGGATCTTTTCATCGATAATCCAATTGAGACAGTTATTATGAAGAGATTGACACCAGTGTCATGCTTTTATCACGAAAAAAAGATTTTTTTCCTCTTTGATGCAGTAAAACGTGAATATTTTGGCATAATGAATGCAATGTGACTTGCGCAAGCGCTTCTTTCGCTGAAGCTCTATACATCATTAGCGTACCTACAAGCTTTGTAAGTATATCATTAGAAAGCTGAGATATTTCTCTATTCAATGCATTTTTCACATTTGATTTTTCTTGATGGACAATGAATTTATTAGAGTTCAGGTAAAATTTTGCATGTGATAAAATTTTTCAATCTGAACTCACCTATTATTGGTCTTGAAAACATTTCCCCTGGATAAATATCGTAGAACTGTTCATGAAGAACATTTAAAAGAAAAAAACTTGAGATATCACCAAAAAATATCAAATGGTTAACGATATAACAAAAATCGGCATTTTATGGCCGCCATCTTGTTTTCTCGAGATGACAAGCATTTTTTAGTGCATAATTATAGATATTCTGAATCTAAAGAGAAAAAGGAAGAGATTGATACAATTCTCAAGTCTCTAACATCAAGGAGACATGAAGGAAAATAGTTTTTATATGTTAGTTAGTTGCCTTACCCCGCGCAAGCCCCTCTTTGGGTCTCGCTGTACCCTTCATCGAGGCAGACAAAGCCTTCAAAACCACATGGTTGTGAAGCTTAAAAGTAGATCTACAACTTATAGATTCAACATTCTTGTCTATCTGATGCATGAAAAAAACTACAGACAGAAAAACGAAAATTTTCATAAGAAATTCGATCATTTTTCATATTAAAAAAATTATAACTTATTATTTATACGTTTTGGGAGATATGTTTTATATAGCATATCTAGATAATTTTATAAGGAACAATTTGAGAGAAAAATTGAAAGGATATCTTTAAAAATAGCTGAGTTATGGCCGAAACAGTGCAACTCTGAAATTCTCGGACGCCATCTTGGATTACAGGTGACGCACCCCTCGGAGAGCTTATGACCACCGATATTATTTTTCTCCAGGTCAAAACGAAGAGATTGATACCACTTCATCCCAAACTTCTTTACTCAAAACGCATACGGGATTACACTTGCCCCCGTACTAATCGGACATAGTTTGAAACTTTGATTTAATATCTTCCAAATTAGTTCAACTATAATCTCGCTGAACCATTGAATTTACAGTAACGATTGGTCATATCAAGGCGGAAGATATGCAACCCGCAATACATTTACAATTTTGAAGTAGTATATTTCGCACCTAGGGTCGAAAAAGGCGGATTCCCGGCTGAAGATCGGTTTTCAAGTCCGAGGCCGTAGGCCGAGGACTAGAAAAGATCGAGAGATGGAATAGTAAATTTTTGACCCATGGTGTCAAACTTTATTTTTCGGCACACAACATCAATGCAAACAAAACAAAATAAATAATCAGTTAATTGGTTCCAAGAACAGCTAGACCAGTAACCTTATTATGCTATCTTCGCCTATGCTGAATTTGAAGTAGGTGCCATCTGCTTGCTATTGAAACTTTGCGTCAAAAGTTTATTGATTTACTGTCTGAATATTACTTTATAACTGTAAGTGTATCAGTGTATTCGATTCTCTCAGTCCAGAAACGTTTAAGCACAAGATAATTTTTGTACAATCATCCTAAATTGTACAATATCAATTTAAAGTTGTTGATTTTCGACGGATATTGGCTAACAGAAAAGCTTAGTCTAGTTGCATTATCACCCGCTACATGGCGCTGGCTAACCTGCTAGATGAAGTAACACAGAGTCTGACAACAATAATTTTGTTCAAACATGGATTTCACGTTCATCATTATTCAACAGTTAATTTTTTATCGTATGCTTTTAATAGTGGGGAGACCCAACGGGTTGTTCCACTTCGCAATATTATAACCTCATTTCTCACAAATGAAAACATGGAGATCCATGTGGGTTATAGTTAATGATTAAAACAGTTAATGATTACAAACATTTTTAATTTTATCAAAGTTGAAGTATCAGTTATTGAAGCAGTTTTCCTTTATTATTCAACTACTGATTAATGTAAAAACTTTCAACGTTCAGTTCTCTTGACAAGGGATCTTACCAATCAAAATAACAGATGAGAGACTACCTTTACATCAAGATACCAATAAGTCAACATCGACTCCCAAAACAGCTGACATTTGATGCAATGAAACCGGGATGCTACCTATTGATTGACTAACCCTTACATCGACAACGACCTTCAGTCAGCTGACATTCAAAGTTATTTTACCGCCATAGGGCCAAAAAAGGCATTTTCCCGGCGAGTTGCTGGCGACCTCGCCTGAAAACGAGCATTTTCGGCCTCTGTATGATGCATGTAAAACAGATCATTTCATACCAGTGTGGCAAAATAGTATATTTCGTACCTAGGGCCGAAAATGTGCGTTTACCGGCTTGAAATCAGTTTTCAAGTCCGAGGCTGTAGGCTGAGGACTAGAAAAGATTGAGAGACGGAATATTACATTTTCGACCCATGGTGTTGAACTTTATTTTTTGGCACACAACATCAATGAAAACAAAACAAAATGAAAAATTAGTTAATCAGTTCCAAGAACAGCTAGACCAGTAACCTTATTATGCTATCTTCGCCTATACTGAATTTGGAGTAGGTACCATCTGCTTGCTATTGAAACTTTGTGTCAATAGTTTATTGATTTACTGACTGAATATTACTTTATAACTATCAGTGTATTCGATTTTCTTAGTCAAGAAACGTTTAAGCCCAAGATAATTTTTGTACAATCATCCTAAATTGTACAATATCAATTCAAAGTTGTTGATTTTTGACAGATATTGGCTAACAGAGAAGCTTAGTCTAGTTGCATTATCACCCGCTAGATGGCGCTGGCTAATCTGCTAGACAAAGTAACACAGAGTCTGACAACAATAATATTGTTCAAACATGGATTTCACGTTAATCATTATTCAACAGTTAATCAATACAAACATTTTTAATCTTATAAAAGTTGAAGTATTAGTTATTGAAGAAGTTTTCCTTTATTATTCAACTACTGATTAATGTGAAAACTTTCAACGTTCAGTTCTCTTGACAAGGGATCTTACCAATCAAAATAACAGATGAGAGACTACCTTTACATTGAAATACAGATATGTCGACATTGACTCCCAAAACAGCTGACATTTAATGCAATCAAACCGGGATGCTACCTATTGATCGATTAACCCTTACATCAACAACAACCTTCAGTCAGCTGACATTCAAGGTTATTTTACCGCCCTAGGGCCGAAAAACGCATTTTCCCGGCGAGTTGCTGGCGACCTCGCCTGAAAACAAGCGTTTTTGGCCTCTGTATAAAGCATGTAAAACAGTCCATTTCATACCAGTGTGGCGAAAATATTTTGACGTGACAACGTCTTATAAATTGGTTTGCTGGGTGACACTTCAAGAAACTGTGTTACAGAAGTGATGAACCCGGAAGTGGAAGAGTGAGGGAGACAGAGCGAGAGAGAGAGAGTGAGAGAGTAACCATCATGTTGACAAAAAAATCATATGTTTTATTATAAAAATAATTTTAAAACCACTCAAAGTCGTTGTCATGTAAAACTTTTGCCCTTATACCCGTATACTTTACAGGCAACCATGCAATTTTTTTTGTTATAATTGTATGTAATACACAACTTTTCAAGCTAGATTTGCGTTTGGGAAATTGCTGTTCACAGAGAATCAAAGATCAGCTATTCTGAATGCGGGAATAATCATTCTGATGATCATTACAGCACTAATCATCATCACGATGATAATTACAGCACTGAAAATCTAGTCCCCCTTTTTTTCCAAATTCCAACGTATGAATTAACAAGTCAAACAAGCTGCCATGACAGTTTTCTGTGTGCTTTTGTGCTAGCTCTTATGTTGAGGTTATGTTGGCTTCAGTTAATGTTTTCAGTTGTTTGAGGTTTCAATAAATCCTTATCAGACTAGTATGACGAAAAAAATGTACATAATTTGTGTGGAAAGGTTTACATACTCATAACTATTCCCCAAACTTGCCTAAACGGCTCGTTTGTGAACATAGGTTATTCGTATGTAAAAACGCCTTTTCCATACTCATTATTTAATATACTATAACACAACATTTCTAGACCTTATCTGAACCTGTCCACCAGATATCAACATTTTCTACCAATTGATTCTCGAAAAAATAAGAAAACGCTGAAAAAATATAAAAAACTCAAATATTTGGTGTATCCTTATAAAGTTTCAAAAATACTTTCTGGGGTCCAGTCACAAAGTCTCTTTGGCCATCTCTCATCCGTCATTCTCCTCACATGCCCATACCAGTTCAATCCCTTTGCCCTAATAGTATCTATCTCGTCAATATTCAATCATGTCAATGTATTTCGCATTTTGTCCAACCTAGTGTATCTGCAGCACCGTCTCCAAAAGTCCATTTCCATTGCTTTGAGCTTAGCTTGAAATTTTTTTACTTTTGTAATTGTAACGGCTGGGCTGAGACATAACTATTTTGAATTTTTAACTAAATTTTACTTTAACTGAATGTAACGAAATCCTGATCGGTTGGGAGCTTGGTTGTGGACTCGTTCATTCAAATGCCTAGATTATAATATATTATTTTTAACACCTATTTCAGCAACTAATACTACGAGCAAGGAACTTCAATAAAAATCATAGTTTGTGATTATTAACACTTTGCAGATTTATTGTGATATCTTTCCATTTGAAATAAAATTAACAACTATCAACATCAAGTCATAATTTACTTGTATTAACAAATCAGAATTTTGGAAAAACAAAGTTATTTGATACATAATTTATTTAAAATTTCACTTTTCAATTTAATATTCCAATTTCCAAAAAAACTGCTAACTTGCTACTTAGAAGTAAGGCCTCGGTCAAAGTTCTACTGATTTATATTTGAATTTGAGCTAGAAGACTACAAAAAAGTTTGGCACTCACCATAATCACTATTGAAACTCAAGATACTCACATATGATTAAACACACAAACTTCCATACTTTACTTAAACTCTGAAACGAAACTAAACCCCGATTTTACTTTACTACTGACTTAAAAAAAAAATTTGCCCCTCTGAATGGAAGCAGTTCCATTCAGAGAGCCGAGGCCTGTCCACGAATCACATGTTTTTGCTACCGTGTCTGAACTGAGACTCCTTGCTTTTTCCAATGAAAATTTCCCCTTCCAACTTCCAACGGCACCCGGCCATCTCCACGAGCAAAATTTTCATTTGAACCAACAAAATTTCTCAAGAGTTCAATGTTCGTGCAATGTTCGTTCCGAGTACAGTATTATCTTTTCAACATTAAATCGAAACAGTTACTAAAAAAAACACGAAAATTGCACTAATTCAGATACATAAGCAGTGATTTAGCAATTTAAATAGAACATAATCAACTCTCACTGAACAACATTACTTCAAAAATCAAAGTTCATTCTTATAATTTCTTAATATTTCTAAACAGTTCAATAAACCTGAAAAAAGACATATAGAACACACAAAAGAACTACAATAATATATTTCAATTTTCACACTATTACATAATTGTAGTTATTATTTTATAGTATTGAATAATAACTGAGATTTTATATATTAAATCATGTATATAGAGATTATTATTGCTGTTAAGCTGCGGTCGCACTGCCACTGGTTGGAGAGTAGATATTATGGAGGTTAGATAATTTATTTATAGAAGATACAACATCAAGTAAGCTGATACATCATATGAATGGTATGACGTCATACCAAGAGTAAATGAACAAAATTCTCGTGGAGCAAGTTCTTCAGTTTTCGACCAATAGAATACATCAGTTTGTCAATCAATCACCCCTCTGGAATTCGTTGGAATCGAACAGTGGAAAATGAAACTTATTTGCAATAAAATGAGAATTGATAATCATCGACTGTTTCCCAAATTCCACAGTAGCAGTTTGACCGACAGTTTCAATATTTGTTAGGTCTATAGACTGGTGAAGTACGGTAAGCAACGATGATGGCTTTGACTGTGCCTGATGAAGTTGACAGACGTACGGTACGGTTGAATTTCAATTTCGACAGCTTTTGCTATGCTAACTGTGCAACACAAACAAGCAACAGGCGCACACATGCAAACATTCCGATGCTGGGCAAATTCGCATGACGAAATATATGATGATTGATGTCAGTCAAATGAGTGCACTGCATGGAACTCAGTGCATGCTCAAATAAACTTCGACCAACGCTTCCACGAATATGGATTCGTTATGCGAGAATGGACATTACCACTGCATAGCTGGCTGGTGTAGTTGTTAAATTGATGCCGGCTCTACCTGGTTGGTCATTTGAACGAACGAACCTTTGTGCATTTCCATTCACTGATTAGATTTTCATACGTATCCTCTAACTCTACCGTTGATACATCAATCGCTATTCCACAAAAAGGCATCTTGTCGAGCTATGAAGTTAATGTCTGACTTTTTAAACTTGCTAGAGTGTCCATGTTCATCACATCTCCATGAATATTTAGAATATACAGAGACCGGCAGTGAAGCGGAAGATTTAAAAAATCTTTGAACATTAGAGTTATTATTTTTTCGGAACAAAAATAATCTACATAATTGGAAATTAATGTTTTAATATGAAAATGTTGATTTTTTGAAGACCGTTTCTGTGAGATCTTGTCCTTTTTTTTAACGCATTCTTGAAGTCTCTTGCGGTGAAGGTTTCCGTAACTCTGCGTAGCGTAATGAGATGTTGTTGATTCCCTCTTGGATTCGTTGCTTCAACTCGTTCCTAGTTATCGGTGGATCCACTATCCACTATTGGACCTATCTAGCGCCAGTCACGTTTCCCTGCCGATCTCTGCCGGGAACCTTCACCAAAAGGCTTCAAGAATGCGTTCAAAAAGAAGGACGCCATCTCACAGATACGGTCTTCAAAAAATTAACATTTTCATATTATGACATTAATTTCCAATAATGTAGATTATTTTTGTTCAAAGAAGAAATCATGAATAATAATAACTCTAATATTGGAAGATTTTTTAAGTCTTGCCGTTTCACTGCCGGACCCTATGTATTTCCATGTCGATCACATATTTATAAAATTTTCAACATACTGTATTCATATGTCCTTGTCCATCACACAATTCTAACGTTTCTTTAGTTAATTTTATAGTTGCTCTTGAGAAAGCTGCAAAACGCCTACGAATGCATTCAGCATACTGTACCTGGAATGCTATTCTAGTAACTACGCTGAAACTTTGTATGAAATTCTCAAGTAGCCTATTTAGATCAATCAATCCTGATAAATCTACAATAGGGGAGGGTGGTTGGGGGGGGGGGGAATTTTAGAGATATTTGGAAATTCTTTTAATACTTGAGCTGTCTTGAGATTCGAACGTTTCTAATTGATTATGGTTTCTGAGAAATCTACAAAAACGCATGAAATAATATTATTAACTGTAAGAACATCTAAATCCTACATAATTTAACTCAACCGCCTATGGCAGATCAAAACATGATTGCCGATTAGTGAATCAGAGATTAATTGAATTCCAATAATCTTAGTGCGCGTATAATGGTCTAACTAAACATAACTTACAAATTTGAAAGCATTTGATTGATAATAATATTAGAGAAGATTATAATATAGAGATATATAGTAGAGTTATTATAATATTATGAGTAGATTCTTATTTCGATCTGCTGATGAATCAGTCAGTGCCGTTTCGCTATACTATGTAGATGATATAGTCTGTTCAAGCAAAGAAGACCATCTGGTAAGATGGGAAAATTACCCCAGCTTGGCAGTACCGCATTTCCCACTAGGCCCACAAGGCCCAGGCCTGGGCGCAAGATTTTTGGGGGCGCTAAATTTTAAGAAGCGCACACACGAGCGTGGATAAGTTATGATCGGACGAGCGATCGAAAAAATTTAGCTGCAGATATGCAGCAAATATTTATTTATCTTCAAAAAAGATAACCAACTAACTAAACTTTGAAAATTCAACAATAACAATGCAGCGACTGACATTGACAGTGTTATGAAATGATTCATTAGTTATCACACGTTTATGCTGCCGCGAATCAATGGCTATTGAGTCTGAACTTACTGAAAGCATTGATTTCAGAGAAATAACGACAATTTTTGTAGAATCCAAGCAAAGAAGAAAATTTCTATAAAATAAGAACTATACGAACTACTTATCACTGTATGTTTTTTGCAGAAAAGTTGGACTTTGTTGAAGCTTTTAATGCTTTCTAGAGCTTTCTAATGAAGCTCTTGATTTTTTATTAAGTATAGATTTATATAATAAATCTTAACATAATGTAATTATTTCTTATTTTCATACTTTGTGAATGTTGTCCATCAGAAACGTGAGTTGTATTATTTTAGGTTTGAAATAAGAATAATTAGTATGCTCTACTTAGTTGCAAGCCTATTTATATTTCTCTAATCTAAAACAGTTATGAGAAAAAAAATATGGGCTATGTGTATGGGTGATGGGGGTGTCGTTATAGTACGTGGGGAAGAAGATGAGTTCAGGCGTAGGGAGAGGGGGGAGGGGCGCTTTTTGGTCTGTAGGCCTAGGGGCGCTGAACTGCTAAATGCGGCACTGCAGCTTGGTCGATATTTGTTCAAGAATTATAAATGTAGTTTTAATAGTACATAAAATTGTTTCCTACAATTTGGGATCAAATTGATAATTTTTGAACCAATATTGACCGAGCTTGAGTCATTCTCCAATCTTGCCAGAGGGTCTTCTTTGCTTGGACAGACTGTACATAGATAGATATTGATTACAAAATAAGATTATTGATTACATAATAACTCAACTGTATTGAAAAACTTGAAAAATCTCAAATCAGTAAGCCAGAATAAACTGCTGATAAAGTAAGCTAGCTAAATGGATGCTATTGCCGGTCTACCTTGAATGAATGTTTATTATTATTATTATTACTTCATCTCGATCAACTCCATCCCGTTTCGCTTCATGTTTTAGGTATTGAAAATCAAAACTAAAAAAGATAACTTCTGCTATAATGTTCTATCACATAAGGGAGTCAAGCATTTTTTTATATTGGCGAGTTGTTTACACACTCGTAGCTCTTGAGTTTGTGTTTTGAAGGAGAATTGGTTATTCACGCCTCTGCATGTGATAAATTATTGCCATTGACTCTATCGAGGACGAGTCGTGTGTCTTCATTAGACCTTGCTTGTGTCACTCCATTACACCGGTCAAAGGTCAACGTCACAAAATGGTCAACTCGAAAATGGTTTGGGCACTTCATTTGTCACTATCAATTAAGACCCAACACTTGATCAACAAGCGATACTTCAGTATACTAGCGATACTGTTTCCTTCTTGTCTAGGGCTTTTATCAATGAATACTAATGAGTAAAAATTGAAATCACAATAGCCCTATCCTATCAGCTTTTTTCAAACACATCATGTTTCGCTCTCCTAAAAGGTCTTCTCAAGTGTGATTCACAAATTTCAATTACACTTGAGAATGAATCAATTAGAATATTACCGTATTGTAAATATTGTAAATAGATATAAATTAATTTCTGTAGAATGTTTCCGACTCCATGAGTTGATTATTGTTGTGGTGTAGCCTACTATAATTTATAATTTACTGAACAATAAAACTTGATTTGATTTGCCTTTGGAAGAGCGAAACATGTTGTGTTTGAATGAAAAATACTAAGGTACCGTGACTCCATTTCTATTTATCAACATATAATAGTGAAACTGTATATTTGAAGAAGAACTTGTAAAAGACTAGAACCATAAGGGTATCGTAATACTCGAGTATGTATATTTCTCATGTACTAAGATGATAACTTATTATTGATAATCTCGTAGGTGTTTCTAATAGACAGCAGCAATTCATACCTTTCAAATTGTTATTAAACATAATATTTTTGTCAATTTGGATTCATAATATTGGATAGGCCTATTAGATATGTTGATTGTATATCTATATTTATGTTTATAATTATCCAAGTTTCGCATATTGTAGCCATTGATTGTGCATTTGATTTCCATTCATTTCTTTTCCAGAACGTTGAGAAAAATGAGTAAACTTGATTAATATCATGATGATTAATTTCTAATCATAATTGAAATGATTGAAAATGAAGGATTAAATACATGCATCATATTTCATTTTGAATAATATGTTTCATACATTTATTCTTTTGAAATTTTTAGATCATTTCAACGTTTCTAAACACCATGAAAGATAGTGAATATATTTTCAGTCATTCCCAATCCACCAGTTGTTGCTTCTCCTCCTAGTGAGATTTCATAAAAGTCATCACTCCAGCTCACATTTTATGTTCATAAGGAATGAGTGCTGCCGAGAACGAGATTGCATATTTTTGAAGGCGACTTTTCACATCGTATTTGTAGTTTTATCTCTTTTGAGATTGCAACTGAAATGAAAAATTCTATCAGACTTGAAAGCAGTTCGCTATAATGCATTTGGAAAGATACACTGTACCTACGGTTCTACATTATAGAACTCACTTTTTCTGCAACACATAAAACATTTCCTATATAAATTACTGAAGTTATCCAGTCTACCTATAGGCACTTTGACGCCTTGTAACTCCTTGAACGTATAGAACGTATGAAAAAATTGAATAATGAGTGATGTATTTGCATAATAATAAATGTAAAGACAAAATTTGATAGGATTTGTATTGTAAAAAATTTAATTTGAATTGAAAAATTGTATTTGAGTCAAGTGAGGATGATAGACATTTATTAGATAGTACTATTCTTCAACTGAGCTGTCATCTTTCGGTATGCAAGATCTTTAGTTCTTGGTGCAATTTTTATCATGCATGGTAAGTATTATTCCAATGTTGAAACAACGCTGAATATATAACTTTTGAAAAAATTGAGATCAATACTTCCCAGAAACATAGAAATGAAGTCAAACCTCATCAAAAGTAGAGACTTCTATCCTTTAATGTTTCATTCTCGAATTGGAGGATGCTCAACTGATCTTCTTGTTGGCGGGGAATCGAAGCTTGTTTTATCAGGGGATGAAAGACGAGGAGCTGAGCTAGCGCATAATTGGAACGTTTGAAGACACAGGGGGTTAATTATTCGAAAAATTAAAACTGAGTTCGAAGTCAGTTGAATTATTCCAGCCCATTCAGCTGTTCATCTTGATTGTTAGGAGAAGGGGTGAGAGGGATGACAAATGATTGGGTGAGGGTAAGGGGTGGAAGCCGCAGGCCTCAGTAGTAGCAGAAGGCCAGTGAGGTACAATAATTGGGTTAAGTCGGAGCTAACTGTCTCTCCGACTAGCAACAGTGGGGGGGGGGGGGGTGCAAAGAGCGGCTGCTTGAGAAAGAGAAAATGTTAATCGGATGATTGTCATAATTGCTTTTTGAATTCATTTTCAATTTAGTGAAGTCTGAACTCATTAGGAAACGGTGACATTTATTCGCTGTTATTCCTCTTATTCTGTTCTCGCGTTCCTGCTTTTACACGAGCGTGCATTCTTCTTCCCTGCAGCTATTCTGAGAGCAATTTGATGGTTGATTTACTTGCAGCTCAGAGTCAACGTTGGTGGAATGAGTAAAATGGCTATTCTCGCGAAACATCTTACCGGAGAAATTTACTGGATGACTTGCTGGAAAGATGGTAGCAATTATCTCATGATGATGATGATAATACAGTAATAATTTGCATGTCTCAAAACGTTTGTACTCATTCAAAATATTTATTACATAACATTTAATCCATAATTTGGTGTGAGACAATAATATGCTTTTTAAGAACTAGACACAAGACAGCAATAGATATGTACAGGTATACAAGTATAACTACTTGTATTTCCAAACTTTATGATTATTATGACTACAGGATATTTTTAAAAGCACAAAATATTTTCCGTTGTAGTTAATTCGAAACATGTTGTTCTCGATGATTTTTGAGTCTTTTCAAGTCGAAAAAGTAGAATTCATAAGTATATTGCCGAACCAAATCATTGTTCCTCCTCGGCATGATAAAATTTCATATCAGTCTATGTTTTTCACTCGAACTCCTATTGCTTTCAATAACTTGAAATATTTATTGAAGTTCTAGAGAATAAAATTTATTCAGTTTATTCTGAAATATTCTATTATTGATTCAGAAAAAATATTAATCTGACGATTAAGAATATAAAAATCCTGTCTGAAGGAATTTTGTAATTCATTCAGTTTGGTTAAGGAAGTATTAAAACCATAGGTAATTACAGACAGAAAAAAATATGATATATTCTGCTTCAACATGTAAATGATTAGAACTATCCCAGAGCCATGAGAATTAAATAGCGAGTCATCACTCTTGATGAAGATTGAATCCTTTAATTTGAATTGTAGAGAGACTATATAATCAGTCTTTATACAGTCTCTATAGTTTGAAATTAGCTATAAACCCATTAATTTTTTGATGTTTTATAGAAGTATACAATATACTCAAGTTGGCAATATACCCAAGGGAAAAAATTCAATTGAAACTATTGCTTGATAATGTTATCTTCTGCAACTTTTTCTGATCCAATACCTACCATTTTCATGGCTTGGCGTTTATCCAATAATACAGTGGTGGGGCGTTTATTGATTTAATAATCTGTCAGTTGGTTCGTGGATAAGGAAACAATCTTTTTCATTATGAGTGACTTAACAAGACTTTCCGATTAAGAATTTCCCTTTCAATACGGCTGGCTTATAGCTGTAACCTTTTTGAAAGTACTGCTTTGAGTGTATCGACGATATTATTAGCTCTATTAAACGGATGATCTATTCTTTTATAAATTATTATCTTATAATCAAAGGAATTCATCAATTAGCCTATGTCAATGTCATCATCAAATGAATGAAATATAAACAGTAAATGAATATCATTAAGTTTTTTGAAAATAAAAATAGGCAAAAAGATACTAAGAAGAGTAGGCTATATTGAATGGAAATATAATAATTAATAACACCTCATTATTGAATAAGTTGATTTTCTGATTTTTTAATTCTTTTAATTTGAAAGGTTTTTGAATATGAATTATTGAGAATGGGCATACCAGTTTCATATAAAATACATATTATATAATATGCAACTTGCAACTCTAATAATTGGAAATCAGACCCATTGGTTTCAAAAGTTATTCGTTATATGACCTCGCCATATATTCCAATCCCCACTTGATGGGGATGGGGACATGATAGTAAGTTATAATGCGTTATAAACTTACCATGTAAGTTATAATGCGATTTTATATTCTAGTCTCTTGAGTTCAATAAATGTACTTTTTGATCTTATAAAATTTATATAAGAAAATTAGAACGCTGACTGATTATCATAATACTTGATGAACGTTCACAATTTCAACAAGACTCTTAAATATAAGAGTAACGAATCGTTATGCACATGTCCTCGATCATGTTTCTATTAAACGAGAATCTGAGCTCTAGAGTAGAAATTTGCTTCCACTAAAACATTTTTGTCAAGGTTTTTCATATCAAGAGCTCCCTCATTCTCTACTGAGTGTTTTTCTGTCTGTCGTCACACTACTTATTATACAACACTGTTCTATCAACCCGCTTGCAAAGCCATCTCCAGTCTGTCCAAGCGAAGATGATATTGTAGCAAGATGGGAAAATGACTCCAGCTCGGTCAATGTTGGTTCCAAGATTATAAATTTGGTCTCAAATGATAGATCAGAATGTATCCTGAAATTTGAGAAAAAACTGATAATTTTTGAACCAATATTGACCAAGCTGAAGCCATTTTCCCATCTTGCCAGAATGTCTTCTTTGCTTGGACAGACTAAACCAGTGCTCATCCCAAAAGGGTTTCTTGAGAGCCTCTCTTCCTTCCTCCTTATCCCCCCTCCTTTCCTAACGCTGCCCCTTCACTATTTTATTCATAACTTTATCATAAATATTTCATTCCGAATTATGACATCGTCTTCTTCCCTAGTGATGTTCAACGTTTCTCAAAATTTGTGCTCGCTATTAAAATCATCAAAACTGAGCGCTTCAATTAGAACACGACTTCTCTTCATTTTAAAGCCGTCCGTCTTCCTTTTCTCTCCAGCCGTTCGAGCGACTTCAATTCTGTTTCTGTTCTACAAGGATTATCTCTCTCAATTTACAAACAAATTATGATTATAATTCATTTATAATTATAATCAAATACCTCTTTATAATCACATAATCACAAATCAAATTATAATCACATTTATAATCAAATTATGATTATAATTAATTTTATCATAAGACTGGGAGTAATTATTCTTAAGCTGCTGTCGAATGAGAGATACGTATAAACTGATCCTTACAATAAAAATAATTATCCTTATAATATTCTTCAATCATTAGAAATATAATTGATGTGTCATTAGTTTCAATATAATTTTTTAATAGGCTGAGCAATGAACATGAGAAATCTTTTTTATCTTTAATGACATAATCATACGATTTTTGCGATATTATGCTAGGATCTCCATTGAAGTTTAAAATTAGTACTTTAGTTACGAATCAGAACAGTGCTATTATTTGAAACATGTGAATATTTAGTGGAAGAGTATGAGAAATAATAATTTATTGGAATTTTAATTCATTTCAAAATAATTCCTATTTACTTAGTTTACATATTCTACGTTAGAACTGATTTACCCATATAGTTCTCGTAAATACTAGTATTATATTATATATTAATGATTATATAAGAATACGAGTTACAGTATATAGAATTATTGAATTATATTCAAAAGCTTTATACTTTTCTAAGATTTCTACAAAATTGTACAATATTCTAATGCCTACTAATGCTACGTGTACGCTACAGTATACCATTGCATAATATTTATCTATACCCTATTAGATTTCATCTAGAGTAATATACTTTGGTATGATGGAATTGCTTAATAACCGATCATACTATTTATTGAAATATTAAGTTTAAGTTCAATAAATATTTATCAACATTGAAATTAATTTTATTATGTAACAATATTGGAAATGTCTGAAGCTGGCAACTTTACTGAAAAGGAACGACAGAATGATGCCACAACGTCTTGAAGGACTGAAGTGGTTTATTTCGAAGATGTACCCGATCACTTTGTAATCCAACAGCTGATTGGCAGGCTCTTAGCTGCGATCCGACCGAAAGCAGATGATTGACAGAATGAGTGGGGGGTTAGGTGGCAACAGGGGTGTCTGGTGTAAGTGGGGGAGATGGGAGATTTGCCCATTAGCCAGATGACCTTACTTGGTTGGGGTCTCGATGATGGCCGGAATTCCGGCTCAGTGATGGCAGCATCAGTCAGTATTTCGTGGCAATATCGAAGCAATTGATTCAAGATAATCCGATTGCCATGAAGAGGAGTTTGTTCGGTCATTAACTGATAGCGTTTACCAGCGATTTATCGATACTCATTTCCCGAAAGTCACATTCAAAACCAAACAGCGGTTTCATACAGATATTAGCATTTCAATCCAACCCTCTTGAGGCTTATTTTCAATCACTTCATAGCCGCCTCTTGATTGTGATTGTGAATAATGGAATAATGGCTGTAATGGAATATGATAGAACCACACTTTCTCTAAAAAAGTCCATTTTATGATTTTATAAAACTTGATAATCTATACTATATTATAAGATGGCTGTAATGGAATATGATGAAACCACACTTTCTCTAAAAAAGTTTATTTTATAAAACTTGATAATCTCTATATATAAAAGCGAAATGACACGGATTCATTCATTTATTCATCACCAGAAATAAAAATCCACTGAACCGAATGCGTTCAAATTTGGCAGGCATGTTCAGTTCGACGTTCAGACGCTCGCTAAGGAATGATCTTTGAAACTACATAAGGATACGCCAAATATTTGAGTTTTTCTATAGTTTTTCAGCGTTTTTTTCGAGAACCAATCGGTAGAAAATGTTGGTATTTGGTGGGCAGATTCAGATAAGGTCTAAAAATGTTGTGTTGAAAGAGTCGGATTCTAAAGAAAAAGTTAAATGGCGGCGATTGTGTAAATCTTACTCAAATCTCAGAAATAGCTATCAAAAATCGCAAAATCGCTACTTAACAAAAATTCATCACTTGTGCTATGTTTTGTCAATTTTGCGATTTTTGATCGCCATTTCTGAGATTTGGGTAAGATTTACACAATTGCCGCCATTTAACTTTTTCTTTAGAATCCGACTCTCTTCAACTTCCATTAATAATAAATACAATTCTATGATTCCTTATCCAGTTATAACCCTTATTGTTGAAAAATAGCGTTTTTTAGCATATTTTTCCAATTATCTCAATAACAGTTGAAGTTACAAACTTGGAAATGGTTTCATTGGATTTCTCAGCTAATTTTACATTGGAATTGATTATTTTAAACCCTACTAAAGCCTCTAAATAATTAGAAAAATTGATATTTTTTGAAAAATCGCAATTTTCCGCCATTGTTATCTCGGTAACAAAGCCTTTTTGGTGGTTGGTCCCATGGAACTTTTTTGTCTACTTGGTGTAAGGAATCAGCCTGATAAGTATTGCACATTCCTCCTGAAACACTCTGTATAATATTCGATCGAACAGCATCTCTCTAAAAAACCACATTTGAACATAACGTTTCTGAATACATTCAACGGATAGAGTTAGTGCATGAAACTACAGTATAGTTCTACTGAAGCTGACGCCAAAACGTTAGACGGTTCCGTCTGCTCCTCTTGAATCCAACAGCGATTGTTTTCAATTGAAGTTGTCATTTAGGTATGCCTAGATGATGTTTTTAGAATGAAAAAGAAAATAGATGCTTTAGATCAGCTATTAGTAGGTTACAACATCGAGGAAACCGCCTAACGTTTGATGACACCTATACCGCTTTCATATCAAATCAAAATATTTTTGACTGAAATTCTGTGATGTGTTCTGAAAATCATATTGTAACATTTATATACTTCATTTCATAATTCCAGAGAATTGCAGGAATTTGAAAAGGAAAGTTTCTTATTATTTCGGATGAACGATTTATTATCCAATATGGATAAATGTATCTTCACAAACCTACATTTCACTTATCTTCATACACCCACATTTCACTAACATAGCCTCCAAGTGGGCGTCATTCGTCAAAAATGAATAGAAATTGAATCTGTCTGCTCATGAAGACTCAAACTGAGTCTTATATTCGGAATGAAGGAGAGCGACGAAGTGGAGTGATTCAAGATTTATATTGCGTGGATGGAAGTATTTCGTCTTGGAAGGCAACCTTTCCAACTTTTATCAGCGGAATATAATTCCTTCCTTCTCTGGCATAATACCTGGAAGACGAGGCTGGGAGCTTCCTCCTATCGGAGCTTCGTATTATTTGATAAATCCGATTCTATTCTGATTGCTCAATTTTACTTCAAGTTTTCGGATGCAACTTCATTCAATTGAAACATCTTCCGATGTAAGTTTCGAAGCTGCTCCAACTCGAAGTTGTGAGTGAATCTGGGAAAGAGTTCGTTGAAGTCATAATTCGTTCTCTTCCAAGAGTGTTATAACTTGAGAATCGAAGGGAGCGTTGATTACGGTCGATGAATCTAGAAAAGGCAGAGTGCACGAAGTGAGAATTGAAGGTAAGAAATGCAGATGATTTTCTCATTCGCATTCAATAGGCTATTATTTTTTCGCAACACTTTCATACCCCTTCACTAGATTCCTGACTCTCAATAAATAGGTTAATCCACCAATGAATGAGAATAGTTATAATATAGAAACTGATTATACAGTCTATATAGCTATTATACTAGGATCCTAAAACTTTGTGATTGAATTTATTTGTGAGACATAATTCTAATAATCTTACACTGAAGAAGCCTGCTTCTAATCAAGCCTGAAGCATGCTTTCGAGTTCAAAGTCTGCAATCAACACAAAAAAAATGCTTATTTTGACGGTGATGGAATTTTTGAACTGAAAAATCTTGTATATTAGAGGTTTCTTCCATCAACTCAATCTAAAATATTGTTTTTAGAGTGAATTTGAGAATTTTCATGAATTTTAGTTTACTAAAATATATTTATTCCCTCCTTTCAAATCGAACTATTTTAAAATTACTTGCGAATTATACATTCTTAACCTGTAATATCACTTCTAACTTAATTTATTTGATAGAACCCAACAACATCAATTTTGCTCAATTCAAATGATATAATCACAATTTAGAAAATAGGTTGAATTCCAGAAGCACTGATGAAATCAATATTAATACAGAAGCTACTTATTAATATTAATGTTGAATAAAATATTAAATTGAAAGCTACTCAATTTTTAGCCTATTTTTTCCAAAACATGAAATAATTTCCAGTTGAGCAGATAAGGTTATAACTTTCTGTGATTTAAATGAAATGTATTTTATTGTGAGATATCTATCAAGTGTATGTGTTTGAACCATTAATTAACAGCAACAGAAAATGTGTTTGAAGCAACAGAAATTGTGTGTTTGATACAGAATTCCACCAGCGGAAAAACAGTAGTTTATTCCAGCTTCAGAAGAGTTAGGGGTTGAAAGCAGACCTGCTCCGTGGCCAGAGAGCTTCCTCCCGCTAAGTGAACTTGGCTGTGGGGTGGGGCCGTGTGTAATCCCAGTTCGCGCGTCGGTACAGCTCCGTTAACACGTTGCTTTCCGGCTTTCTGTGTGTTCCTTACTCACAAGAATCGTACGCGCCGGGTGGAGGACGATCTGCAGTAATTAAAAAATTATAATTCCATAACCAACAATTTTTTCCATAAAAAATAATAAAAAACTGAAACCTAAAGACTCGAGAGGTGACTGTAAAGTTAAATTTCTCGACTTGTGAACTATGAAAGAATAATAAAATTGAATAATTATGTAGCATTTTAAACGGCATCATCCTCAAGAATTTCTAGCTAGACATTTACAAGGTGAGTGCTGCAATATTATTAAAGTGTGTAGTTTATAGCTGTTGAGAGGAATTTATATAAGGAGAAAATTGCGGTAAACAGAAAAGATGCAAGGAATTTAATACAAGGATCTTTGTATTAGAAGAGTAACTGATAAAATATAATGCATGGAATATCTCTAACGTACAACTAGTTTAAAAGAGTTGAATATATTCTCCCCAGGATGATGCCCTCATGGTCTTTAGATTTGTGTATGCGTAATAAGAAGTTTCACAATTATTTCGTTAGCGACGGTAAGTGACGGAAGATCACTTATCAGCGAAAGTTAGCGACGGGAGATCACGCAATGCTTAGCGATAACTTAAAATGTCGCCTCCGAAAGACGGGAGTGGTCATTTTCGTGGTCAACTTCCTTTCTGTCAATGTAACGATTGAGACCTATTGTTCTCCTCTATCAAACAGAAGAGTTAATAATTGATCAATACATAATTTAAATTTCAAAATAACTCAAGACAAGTAAAGAGTTGATTAATTAATAAATCCTTTGATAAATTGAGAAGTTGATGAACAATTGAGTATAATAGGATAAAGAGAGGATATCGAACAAACTATTATTTTCAAATTCTAATGCTAATCTACTATTCTTATTGTGAATAAACGCGTAGCACCTTGAAATTATAATGATGTATTGAAATTTCCAGTGATAGCATCTAGGGCGTGTTTTATGAAAAATAACTTAATTTGCTTTATATTATTCGACGCTTAATTATAGAAACATGTGCAACCTTTGTTACTTGAAATTCCATGCTATTCAAGCCTGAGTTAACATTTTTTCTTCATTTCAAAACAAGCTTATTAAACAACCTTATTTATTTCAAAACAAGCTTATTTTTCATGAGACATGCCTCTGCTCGGACCCCATTTGAGATATCCGAATCGAGTAAACTTTTTACAAGAGAATTCCCTCAGATTCCGATGGGAAAGACACTGGATTCAGAAATTTCAGGAAAGTGATGGAAAATTTCGATTTCAATAGCTCTCATCACCATAACCGGTTCAACTGCCATTCCATTTTCTTGTACGCTTTGTTGTACTGTTTTGTATTGCAATACATTTGATGAATTTATTTGAGTTTGAACATTTCAGTTTTAATCTCGAAGTCTATTTTTGTGTACTCTCTTGAACGTCATGAAAGGATCACCCAAGCTCACATTGATAGTTCAACTTTAAAATTACCAGATCCAAGACTTTTTAGAATTTTGAAACTTGTCAGGGATATTTTGGAATATGGCAAACCCAATTATTTCATAAATGATTTCAAATTTGTTTCCAAAGGTAGAAGATGGTAGAAGAAAGGTAGAAGATTGGATGTTTCAAGTACGAGGACTAGAGAAAATGCGTTGAGGATACCAATTCATCGAACTACTATATTATAATGAATAATTTCTTGTTAGTGCGTGTCGCGCATGGAATAACCTTCCCAACACCATCAAATCCATTGAGAGTCGTGCGGGCTTCAATTCAAAATTAAGAAAACACTTTTTCGAGAAACTGACGGAGTCTTTCCAGCATTAGAGCAACCTCATGACAGCTTACCTCCCCTTTTCATCCCTCCATTCATCTTTTCATAGTCAAACGAATTATTTTGAATTACAGTGATTTTTCGTCAATACAAATTAGTTACATTTTCAATGCTTAAATGGAATGAAATGGAATACGAGCGACAATTATCACTTACTAATTCAACTATTTTAATTCTCAATTATTCATTCGATTTAGTTCTATCGATTACAATTGGGCACATGCTTATATCAATTTTATGGTTCTATCGATTAAAATTGAGCTCATGCTTGAATTGATCTTATTATTCAGTGATACTAGCTTTAATTCAACTCAAACAATTTAAGTTTCATTTATTTTTCTCAATTCATCTTCAATTTTCTAACCAATCCAATTATCGTTCTAAATTCCTATTGTTCCCATCATTCTCATCTATTTCAATTTATATAAGTTCACAGCATTAATTTTTTCAAATGAATTTCATAGTATTCAATTATCAATTCTTATTTGAATTTATCAAGAAAACATAAGCCCATGGTTGCGTGTTAATGGGAGGCATGTTCTTGAGCATTCCTCCCCAAGAATGGACACTTATTTGTCCAAATTCCGCCTTTTTATGTAACTACAGCATCAGTTATATTACCGTTAACATAATTATTAAATCCTACATTTGAATCATTCTCGTAAGTTCACATATAGTCTTTAATAGTCTATACTTAGTTATAAAAACGAGCGATGTAATTAGTATCATTTTTAATTTACATAATATAGGATTTGAGCCGATGTATTCTTGTAATTTTCGTAAATAAAGTGAATTAATCTGAATCTGAATCTATTAAGGCCTGAATAACAGCGAACTGGCACTCATTCAATCATTCACTCATTAGCAGAACTGAATCTATTGAACCGGATGCGTTCAAATTTGGTATGCATGTTCAGTTGGATCCCCCCGCGGGGGGTGGGCAGAGGGAGGAGTCCCTTGGCTAGCCAGATAAGGAGAGCATAGCGAGTTAGAACAATATTTTGCAAAGCTATTTTAATACACAAAATAATATGAAACGCTATGGAATCAGAGACTGTTCATTGAAGTTGTTCGAAAGTTACTTCCAGAGCAGGAAATAGTCAGTTTATATGAATGGAATTGGTAGTGATGTACTGTAGTCATGTACTGTTTTATACTTTCTGAATCAGTGAATAAAACTTCATTTGATTTGAATATTGTAGTTTTTCATTGAAATTTGAATAATAACCATTTGAACAATGATATAAATTCCTTCAAAAAAAATTAACCATGAATATTTGCTTTTGAAACACGTTAACAGATTCAAGGAAGCATGAATTTGACATCGACATTGAAACTAATTACTTAGTTCATGAATAATTATGTCTTTCCATCTATATCGCCCGTTCTCAAACAAGAAGCCTCAAACTGCATTCATAATAACTGTTCGAAATGTTAATCAAAGCTGTAAATACAGAATGTCGTCAAAGCATCTGCCCACTCACTCTATTGTGGACGTTGAAATTTATAAGCTGAAAATTCATCTATCTCGTACTAGTACATCTATTTGTATAGATTCAGAACACCAACTGGATGTTTGTTTCGCGAGAATGGTAATGTGATGTGACTAGTAAATGCAGTTTGCAAAATAACACCAGCCACTGTCCCTGTGTCAAACAAGCTTCAGACTGTTTGAGAACGCACATTAAGCATGCGGTGAGGTCGCATTTAGAGATGTTCTGTCAACAAAGTTCAGGCTTTACATTTCCCTGTTGCTTACGCATCAACGCTAGTATTCGACTTGATCCCCGCTTAACTACTGTCAACATCAGAAGGAGTTGCACGACTGAAATGCTGGACGGCTCTAAACTCGATTATCCAAAACAAGATATCATCCTTCGTTCTAAACCTATTCCCAACATGCTCCACTGTTATCATTCACAAACAGTGGACAAATTCACTCAACTGCCGTCATAGTTAGGAGAATAAGTCTACTCATACATATTAGAAGATAGGGAAGAGTTTTTCATTTGTAGACGATATCAGGTGAATCGCCAACATTCAGTTACCGATGCACTTGGGGAACTCAGGTACTCAAATAATCATGATGTTAACTATATATGAAATTTATATTATGAATTGCTATAATTTTCTCTGTGGATGTTACCAGACAGCCGGAACCGTTTGCTAAACGTGTCTTCCGAACACGATACGGCCTGAGGTCCAAACCTTACTTATTATATCCTATTATATTAAGCGAGTAATTTCTGTATGTATGTTTGTATGTGGAACCACGGATCTAGAAAACGGCTCTAACGATTCCCTTGAAATTTAAAATGTAATATAACCGTGATGGAAAAATAAGATTGCACCAGGTCTCATGTCTGGCAAAACTCTCTGGCAGGATTAATAAAAGAATTAAATATTCCTTCAGGAATAACCCCAAGTACTGCGTATAATGGCTGTTATCGTTAGCTGATCAACGCTATCCAGCTGGAGTAAATGGAGTTACATTCAATAAAACACATGTTCATGTCAAAATATTGTGAGAGGTGATCATATCAATTTTGAATTTCATTTTTTACAATATCATATTCATGTAATTCAACGGTTCGGCCGCAGCTTCAGAGCAAAGCTCGGTACCAGATATTGAAAATAATAGATATTGTCAAACCACAGGTCACAGTTTGAAAAAAATCGAGTTAGCTGATTTTATAAAAATGTTAGAAAATATCTAGCCTAGCTATTCATATCTATTCATTATCTCTTTGTCAACATATATATATTTGTGAAATTTCTTATAGTACTTAGTTCATTGGAATTATAGTTCGTTCTATTATTAGTCTGATAATGTTGATTTGAATCCATATCATAATAATCAAATACCTTAGATTTCAAATTCAGATTTGGATTTACCGCCTTGAATAATTAGGCCTACTTGATAACGCTGAGAAAAAATTTTCGCACCATTTCCCTAAACACCAATGCAGACAGGCCCAAGGTTGTTAGATTAAAGGTACTTCAATCTTAGTACCTTGGACATATCATGTTACTGTATTTTTATTCATGTATTACATATCAGTAATCAACGGAATCAATCAAGCATGAATTTTCATCGATGATTGGCAATCAAACAATCATTTTTCATAAATATGAATTTATTTGAGCTTGTCTGATCAGAGAATTTTGGTGAAATTCTATTTTTAATTTGTGGATTTTGAAAATAAAACATATAACTACACTCGAACTGCTGTAATGCACGAATATCGTACATGAACAATAATGAAGCCTTTATTCTCAACATGCGTTTCTAAATTGTAAAAGAAATTGTTTTATTTAACAATTGATTGATTAATTAGATACCGGTACATCTGTTCTGTGATTCTGTTTTTGTAGCAAGAGGAGAGAGGTCTGTCACGTCAATGGAATAGACTATGAGCTTTATGAATTATTCAAATGATCATTCCGCTGCAATTGTGCTAATTAGTCCCATTATATATCGTTGTGATATAGAGTGCTTATTGAATATTCACTCTACAAGTAGCTGTGAAATGTTCATGAGAAACATTTGGAAGAACGAGGAATATATTATTGAATGCAATCAGTCGACATCAACGTTTTTTATCGTAATAGGAATTACTGGCATTCTCAAATCAATTAGCATACAATTTCGATACGCTACACGAAATAATTTATATTCTGTCATTAGATAAATGAGTTTCCTCTATTCAAGAGCAAAAATAATGCAATTAGGAAAACACACATTATTAGAATTGAATGAAATGAAAGAGAGAATTTCTATTGATGATGTAGCCAGTATCATTTTCTCTGCCGTTGAGCTCTTGATTAGAATTCTTTATGACATGGATAGTAAGGAAAAAAGAATGATACTTAGTTAGATTTCAAATTCAAATTTATTTATCCTTGATAATATTGACAAAGTTTGAAACTTAAAGTATACAATACACAGCATAGTATTCAGATATACAGTAGATAGTATATAAATAATATATATAAGGAGGGTCCCTGCGAGGTTGGAAACCTGAGCGTAGGGGCCGAGTGTTGGAATTATTACAAGTTATAGTAAAAAAAAAAATGTTCTTAGAACAGAAATATAACTTAAATATTTTCATATTATAACAATACCGTATAGAATATTGAGTCGTGTATAGTAGAAAGAAGATAATTGTATAATAATATACAATATGAAGAAAATGCTATTAAATAAGTCTGATTAAATAAGAGACATTACAAGATTTGGATTGGAGCGAATCCAGTTCTCTATATTATTGAGATCTATATTTTTATCATGCCCAAATGGTCTGGATATGACGAAATTCTGTGGAATGCTATTGAAAACTCTATCCTATCCTATTATATTAAGCGAGCAATTTCTGTACGTTTGTATCCTATTATATTGAGCGAGTAATTTCTGTATGTATGTATGTATGTTTGTATGTGGAACCACGGATCTAGAAAACGGCTCTAACGATTTTCTTGAAATTTGAAATGTAATATAACCGTGATGGAAAAATAAGATTGCACCAGGTCTCATGTCTGGGAAAACTCTCTGGCAGGATTAATACAAGAATAAAATATTCCTTATTCAGGCATTATCCCAAGTACTGCGTATAATGGCTGTTATCGTTAGCTGACCAATGCTATCCAGCTGGAGTGAATTGAGTTACATTCAAGTCTATAACACATGTTCATAACTACCAAAAAATTGTGAGAGGTGATCATATCAATTTTGGATTTATTTTTTACAAGGAGGTTTCTTGATTTTTTACAATAACATATTTATGTAATTCAACAGTTCAGCCGCAGCTTCAGAGCGAAGCTCGGTACCAGATATTGTATGCTTGTATGTATGTTTGTATGTATGTGGAACCATGGATCTAGAAAACGGCTCTAACGATTCCCTTGAAATTTGAAATGTAATATAACCGTGATGGAAAAATAAGATTGCACCAGGTCTCATGTCTGGGAAAACTCTCTGCCAGGATTAATAAAAGAATAAAATATTCCTTTTTCAGGCATAATCACAAGTACTGCGTATAATGGCTGTTATCGTTAGCTGACCAACGCTATTCAGCTGGAGTGAATGGCGTTAAATTCAAGTCTATAACACATGTTCATGACGGTTAAAAAATTGATCATGTCAATTGTGATCAAAAAGTGATAATATCAATTTTGAATTTATTTTTTACAAGGAGGTACCTTCATTTTTTTCAATAACATATTTATGTAATTCAACAGTTCGGCCGCAGCTTCAGACCGAAGCTCGGTACCAGATATTTACTATTATATACGTACTGTTTTCTGCAAGTGGATGGATCAGTTCGGGGACATTCTACTCTTGCGCTTCGGATATTGTATGGGTTTGGGTGGGTGATAAATGAGTCGGAATTCTTATTTATGAATAGAATTAAGTTCTTTACATAAAGCTGTTTAAGAGTTAGCACGTTCATTTCTTGGAAAAGCTACAACCAGGACTTGCAACCAGGGATACAACCAGGGCTTGCCCAAAGCAGCTCTAAGAATATGTTTTTGGACAACAAACATTTTTTTGAAATAATAGTTAAAAGCCCCACCCCAAATCAATATTCCATATTGGAGCACAGACTGTGCATGGGCAAAATATATCAGTCTTATAATATGTATATTATTCAATTTATTGATATTGTAAAATTTATGGATGACATGCTTCAGCTTTTGGCAATTATCATTGATATGGTGCTTCCATCTTAAATGAGGATCCAATGTTATCCCTAGATACTTTACTTTTTTACCCTCTCCAAGGTTGGACAGTTACATAGTTGTGGGAACAATTTGTTACAGCTTTCTTCATGTATTCTCATGTACACGTTAGAATTCTGTGATCTGGTGCTAGGAGAGAATTGCATGAAGACACTCTTTTTTTCATTTAATGTGAGTAAATGGTCGGACAGCCAAGCTCGAACATTTCTCAGCCCATTCTCAGCATTCCCTATCACATCGTTCCACGTTGA
This sequence comes from Sogatella furcifera, assembly GCA_017141385.1. NCBI lineage: Eukaryota > Metazoa > Arthropoda > Insecta > Hemiptera > Delphacidae > Sogatella > Sogatella furcifera. The sequence continues at coordinate 20,776,366 of CM029546.1, forward strand.
ACCTGTTAATGTTAAGGTTGTGTCGTCTGCAAAAGACAGCACACATCCCTTGTATATATCAAGGCACAGTAAATCATTTATGTATATTAAAAATAGAATTGGAGAAAGAACAGTTCCCTGAGGAACCCCATATTCCTTTAGATTTCTGCGGTCTGTAATATTATGATAGTTAGAGTGAATAATCTGAGATCTTCCGTGTAAATAGCTCTTAAACAAATCCAGACAGATTCCACGAATTCCTATATTTTCTAGTTTAGCTAATAAGGTTTCATGAGGGACAGTATTAAAGGCTTTGGCCAGGTCAAGGAATACTTTGAGGGTTTTCTTATTCTCAAGAATGTTTTCAAGCTAGCACGTTATAGTTAGAGCTCCCAGTAATTTGCTATTTTTTGTGGGTTTTTGCTAACTGATTACTACTATATTTGACACAAGTGTGCGGTAGTGTATTATCAAAATAACACCGTAAAAACATTCTGTAAATCTACAGTTTAAAGTGTGATTTTACGTGATTTAAGTTCAACTTTTCCATACAATGTCACTACCGAACAACAAGAAGACTCGTGCCGCATCAAAAGATAAGCTTTATCAGTCACCGGCTTATCGAAATCAGCAGCAAAAAGAGAAAGAGAAAAGTAGCCGGCCGCAGTCGTCCTCCTCCTACTCTTCGATTACCGACAGCGTTGCTGTTGCCATGTCAACACAGACCCAAATCACGGCTGCAATAGAGGCGCTGCTTTTGAGTGAGGATTTCGTTAATCGTTTCGCCGCTCGAGTTGAGGATCGCCTCCTTAGCAGTCTGGGCACAGTCGACGAGCTATCCAAGGAGGTGGCTTCCCTTAAAAATAAGGTTACGCAGCTCGAGCGGAGCAACAGTGACCGGCTGGATGATCTCGCCCAGTACCAGAGAAGAAACAACATCCGATTATCTGGGGTGATGGAAACTGACGACGACGACGACGAGGTGACAGCCGGTGGCGAGCCTACTCAACGAGAAGCTGGGCACGGCGATCGGCGCGGCTGACAACGACCGGTGCCACCGTGTTGGACGCCGGACCCTCGCTCACCATGCGACGCCACCACAGCGACCCAGGCAGATAATCGTCAAATTTGTAGGATACCAGGATCGTCGTCAAGTTATTACAAATAGACGCAAGCTGGCGGGAACTCAAATATCAATCCACGAGGACCTGACTCAGAAAAGACGTTTATTCCTAAAACAAGTGGCTGAAAAAGTGGGGTTCAGAAACGTTTGGTCGCATGATGGTAGAGTGATATGGAAGGAGAATGGTAAGTTCGTGTCACAGTCATGTTATAACCCCAGTAATGAGCACGGTGATCAAGCACCTACTCCTCCACAACATGATACTGAGTAGAAAACTTGATGATACACACTTACTTGGCTTACTATGTTCTCAAAGAAGTTAGTAGTCTATATTTCGTATTTGAAAATTTTTACAAACAATAATTATCCATCTTTACAATTAATTATAGGGTTTACTCACTATTTGTTAATCAGTAGCTATTGAGTTACTTATCTTTATAATTATTCCGTCTTTTGATATTGCATACCGTTTGTAGAATTATATTCTATCAATTTTCAGCCTATAGTTATTCTGTCTTTTAATATTGCTTGCTGAAGGTTTGAGCATATTTGATCTTTATTACTTATGATATATTTATATTGATTTGTAGTGAAGAATTTTTTATATGCTTTTATCAATTTGAATTATTCTGTATTTTTTGTATTGCTATCAATCGGAATCTTTATCCCCAGAATTCACAAAATTATTACACAATATTATTAAAATACAAATTTTATTTCACATTATTCAAATTAATTCTAAGTCGGTTTATTTGGCTAGAGTGTACCATCCTGTATAAGGCTACGTCTTACAAACTATATTTGACTACAATAATCATTACAGTCATATTAGAAATACTATGTGTGTACTGTTAATCATTTACGTAGAATGATAATAGTTATAACCAAAGCAAATCAATTGAAAACTCATATACGCTTCAATCATGGATTAATCCCTTTCAAACTTGCTCTCTTTTTTTCTCGTATTTCTATCAGTGATAATCTACACTCTTTACTTCTGTACAACAGTATATGGATTACAAATAGCATTAGTTATCATGAACTGTTTTGACTCTATTTATCTACTCAGTACGGCTTTCTGATTGAGCTCTACTAAGATCTATGATTCATTTTTATTTTATTTTTTTTCATTTCCATCAATTATTACTTATCTTTAATTTCCAATCAATCATTATGTTTGATTGATTTTTTTTCAATTTAATATATTATTCAGTGTAATATTTTCAATGTGTAATTCTTTGTTGCAATAGGCTTCAGCCTGGCAACATTTGTCAAATTGTTCAAATAAATAAAATAAATAAATTCTCAGAGAAAATATTTAAGATAATTTTAACAAGGTGGGCAATTGCATCATCAGTACTCTTGCAAGATTGAAAGCCATATTGGTTCTTATGAATTATATTATGCTTATTCAGGTATTTTATCAGTCTTACTTTAATTATTTTTTCCATTATTTTTGACAAACTACTGATTAAGCTAATGGGATGATAATTAGATGGATCCATTACGTCCATCCATCACGTTATTTGGGACTTGAAGAGGTCTTGGCACATTTAGATTTTCACGGTTATCTGCTATTAGCTTTTCAGCATAAGTTTTGCCAACTTCTGAAAAGTGATTTCGTTTGACAGTTACATACATTTCATTGGTACCACACTAATACTCTTGATCTAGGCTTTATTATCACACTATAGCATTATACATAGACGATTAATAATTTATTATTTCTATAACTCATAGATTTTCTAAATGTTCTTGTCTCTTTATCACTTATGTATACATAGAACTCCATTCAGTCTCTTATTAACAGTTTTCTGATTTCCTCTCTCTTCAACTGCAGATGGATATTATGGACATCGTTTTCGAACTTCTTCTGCTATTTATTCTGCTTTTCATGCTGCACGAGTCTACACCATGCCCATATAAAAAAGTGAACTAAAATAATAATCATTGAATCATTTAACTAAAATAATCTTACACGATGCGAGCTCGAGGTGGGCACTGTGCAGTTAGCAGTTAAGTGTTGCCCGACCATCAAACGTATCATTGAAATATTTAAAAATGATTGATTGAAAAAAAATCCATCAATCAATCGTTACATTGATGCTGCTGCACTATAGTCTGCGAGATTTTTCTTGTTACTTGCCCCTTTCTTTCAGAGAGAGAGGCCGGATACTCTGTCCTTTACTAATCTCCCCCACTACCTAACTGCGTTCCTCTGCTTTACTGAGTGGGTGTGAGTGAGCTCTCGCGTCACAAGTCTCCAGCTCAACCCTCCACCCCTCCTTTGACCGAATGTCGGTTTCAAGCCAGTTGAAAACGCAGAGGGCAAGCAAAAAATATTTCTTTCAAAATAGTATAACTGCAGCGTCTGCAGCACATGCCGATCACATCAATAGTGGAATAATAGCATAGTATAAGAGAAACAGAAAAGTGATAATAAGAGTAAAAGAAGAAAATACAAACTGAAAGGAAACGACTTGCAAATAGGCTAAAGGCAATGGTGGAACAAATTGTATTGTATTATGAGGAGAGTTAGAGTCGGACGATGTGCTCATCACAATAACGAAAGACAGAATGACACGGCGCATCTATTTTTGCGCAGCTCAACTTGTCATTCTAGACTCCACTACAGTACTGTGTTGTCGTGGAGGGGGAAGTCGCTTCCCCTAACGCTATGTAACAAGAAATTTCTCGCAGACTATAGTCTCTTTGTGTGAATGACTTTCAAATGTGGGAAAACTGTGAAAAACTAGCAGCAGCCTTTGTTGAGAGATTCAGAGTGATACAATTCGACAGTTTGATCGTACTTTGTTACGTCAAACAGTTATGGAGATCAAAGGATGGTGGGTACAGACGCAAAGTTACCGTATACACAGGCTGAGTGATGAAATAATGACTGAATGGGAGAGAGAAAGTCTAGGAGGGAGCGGAGCAGCCCTTGTGGGTGATAGGAAACGAGGATGGAAATAGTGGAGGAGGAAAATTTTGGAAAGAATACCGTAGACTGGGATAAAAATAAGTGAATGGATGAGAGCGCCCCCATATCAACTCGACACAATGGCCGTGCACCCTTCTTCAGAACTCTCTTAAAGAACTGCCAATGATTTGTGGAGAGACTGCTTCGACTCTCGCTCTATTGAGAAACGATTCACAGCTGTCACGATTTTCCGGCGACTCTTCTCACTAACCTCACAACAAAAAAGCGAACTCTTTATGAACGTTGCAACTTCCTGTTTCAGTGTCCTTTTTGTGCGCCCAACATGCTTGTTTCAGCGTCCGCTCCACCTACCTGGAACAAACTTGCTACTCACTGACATCAAAGTGTGTCAGCTTTTGTAACAAGATTTGACGTACAAAGTACGGTTCAGTGGAAGAAAAAGTGACAGAGTATTTCAAAGAAAGCTCCTTTTAATCGTCCTGGAAAGGACCGAAAATATCAAGTAAATACAGGTGTCGTGCTACTCTGGTATTGCAGCAGCCAGTTCGTTTTCTAGAGTTCCACACTCTTACCAGAAAAATAGGAAGAATGTATGTATGCAGTGTATCAGTATATTTAGATTAGATTCCTCTGGAATAAGGAATTCTTCTCTCATGATAAGATGGACAGAATAATAGAGTTTCTTTCTTGATATTATAAACTACTCAGGTCTTAAACTACTGGCAAGCGAATCCATATACATACCTCTTCCAAAGATGGTAAGAGTATGCTAAAAATTTAATTTCTTTTATACTCAATGACCTGTATAATAAGCGTGTTTGATAATGATGCCTGTATAATTCATGGTGGGGAGAAAGATTCACAAGCTTCTCCTTTATTATAATGATGATCACCCATCCAATCAATATTCAATGACTATGGAACTCTCGTGTTGTGTACAACTGTACAATAACCGATTTCAACTAAATAAAAAAATTGTATAGTCTGTCCAAGCAAAGAAGACCCTCTGGCAAGATGGGAAATGACTCCAGCGTGGTCAATATTTGTTCAAGAATTATAAATGTGGTCTTAGTAGTAGATCAAATTGTTTCCTACAATTTGAGTTAAAATTCACAATTTTTGAACCAAAATTGACCGAGCTTGAGTCATTTCCCCATCTTGCCAGAGGGTCTTCTTTGCTTGGACAGACTATAACAACAAGTTGCTTCTATTGAAAAAAAAAGGAATTTGTTCAACATTCATGTCATACAAATGACTTAGTCGAGTCATTCTAGGGTTGGAGGTGGAACTAATTGTAACAAAGATGTTCTATGGTGGAAACTACATTTTTTTTGTATATGATGGAAAAGTCAATATTCTCTCAGGAGTTATTTTCCACAATTCTGACCAAATTTGACATATGATATATGAATTCAGACCGCCTTGAGCTGAAAAGAATGAAATATGGTTTGTTGAGATCCGATGACTTTTACAATAATTAGAGGTATCCTTAGATTGAGATCCTTGAAGGGTCCTTAATATTGAACATAACCTAAATTCAGGTCGGTGAGTAGCTTATCTGCTAGAAATTGATCTGAAAAACATTATTATCAGAGAAAATATCAATACAAGCACGGTATAAATTTTTTTGGAGACCGTTTCCGCCCAAAATAGTGTTTTTTTAAATACAAGGATATCTTTTAATTGCTCCAGTTCAAAAACTATACAAGGTGAAAGGTCTACTTGGTCTCAAATTGTAGAGGACAAAATTATCCCCAGAGGGATTTTGAATTGAACAACTCAAATATGTCAAAAGATCTGAGCGAACAAAAACTGAAAACAGTCAATTACAGTTTTTCTTGAAAATTGACCTATTTTTTGAAAAATCCTAACTTGGTTTCTAGTAAAGATAAAGAGATAATTCTACGACCATTCTCTTGAAAATTTTATTTACTAGAAAAAAGGTTAAGTAAGTTTTTTGTCCGACGCTTCGTTTTGACGTTATTCCAAGAAAACAAAAAAATGAGCAAAATTTTCCAATATGGCGGCCAAAAAAACAACTTTCCGACACGAGTTGAGAGTGGGATTTTTTACACGTTAAATAGGAGGGTGTCAGCTACCATTTCCATCATAAAACAACTTTGTTGCAATTACTTCCAGGTTGACCCCTGTTTTGAGCTAGAATGACTCGACTAACTTGCGGAGAATCGCAATAAATTATTATTTGTTATTGAAACATACAGAATACCGCGCAATAGATGTTTCAGAGTTGTTTCTATTGAATGATTTGCTCTCGAAAATTATTAAAAATTGAATTCCATGCCTCTCCACTTATAATGGAATTCCTTTCCACTTATTCAATCATGATGAAATGCAGTAGGTAAGCAAGACATAATTCGATCTGATAAAAAATCTATTTTATTTTATGGAATTAAACTCGAATAAACAATCATTGAACCGACTCCCAGCGCTCAACACCCAACGTAATACTGAATAGAATTGTGAAACAACATAGGATTATCATCATTCCCTCTTATAATCCACCCCGTATTATGAGCACATCATTTCCATTACCTTTTCACAGAAATTCTCATGTGCTAATGCTTTGTTTCCTCGCTAGGATCATCACATGAAATAGGATTAGTTGGCGAAGCTTCCAATCCAATTAATTGAATTGACTGTTTCCCTATTGAAGTTGGAAGAATTTCCATCAGCATCCTGTTTTCCCAGAAAACAAACATTTTAAAAAGAGTAGAACATAACTTGAATATTGAAGAGTTTCATTCGAATCCAATTTCATTGTGATGAAATCTACTCCTACGATTGTAACAGAATATCATGATAATGGAACAAAATCGTCTGAATCTCATCTTGCTTTAAGAAAAATTAATACCATTACTTTTAGTATCTCATTCATGTATCATGTATAATTATAGTCATTATTGGACTTAGCATAATGTTATACAGAGTGTTTCAGGATATTTTCATACTTCTCAGGCTGATTCCTTACACCAAGTAGTGGCGGAAAATTGAGATTTTACAAAATATATTAATTTTTCTAATTTTTTAGAGGCTTTAGTGAGGTTCTAAAATAATCAAATCCTGTGTAAAATTAGCTGAGAAATTCAATGAATTCAGTTCCAAGTTTGTAACTTTAACGGTTATTGAGATAATTGGAAAAATATGCTAAAGAACGTCATTTTTCAACAATAATGGTTTTAACTGGATAAGGAATCATAAAATTGTATTTTTCAATAATGAAAGTTGGAGAGAGCCGGATTCTTAAGAAAAAGTTGAATGGCGGCGATTGTGTAAATCTTTCCCAAATCTCAGAAATGGCGATCAAAAATCGCGAAATTGACAAAAGTGATGAATCAAATCCTGTGTAAAATCAAATTTGAGTGTTTAGTAGCAATTTTGCGATTTTTGATCGCTATTTCTGATATTTGGGTAAAATTTACACAATCGCCACCATTTAACTTTTTCTTTAGAATCCGGCTCTCTTCGACTTCCATTAATAAAAAATACAATTTTATGATTCCTTATCCAGTTATAACCCTTATTGTTGAAAAATGGCGTTTTTTAGCATATTTTTTCAATTATCTCAATAACCGTTGAAGGTACAGACTTGGAACTGGTTTCATTGAATTTCTCAGCAAATTTTATACAGGAATTGATTATTTTAGAACCCCACTAAAGCGACTAAAAAATTAGAAAAATTAATATTTATTTGAAAATCTCAATTTTCAAATCACAGAAAGTTCTGAACTACCTCCAAAATTAATAAGTTAACAGAAGGAGTATATCAAAAAACATGCAATAACTCTTTGAAACATATCGTAGAAACAAACAATATACTATATGGTACAAAAGATCTATCCTCTGATATACAGCTTATGAGTACCTCTGTATGAGCTTAACATAAGTTATAGAACTCATGAGTTAAGCAGAATATTAATCTCTTACAGACAGCATCAACTACAAAGTTGGAACCTCACTAAAGCCTCTAAAGAATTAGAAAAATTAATATATTTTGAAAAATCTCAATTTTCCGCCATTGTTATCTCACTAACAAAGCGTTTTTGGGGGTTGGTACCATGGAACATTTTTGTCTACTTGGTGTAAGGAATCAGCCTAAGAAGTATTGCACATTCCTCCTGAAACACCCTGTATATTGTATTTATAATTGTATTTCGGCATTCCATCATAATCTTGCTACTGCGCAGTTACTTTGGAAACTCTGAGAAGCTATGAACAATCTTAACGCAAGAATAAGAAGTTATTAATAGCAAAATAATTGTTCATTTCAGAAGGATCTACTGTACAATTATCATTGATCAAAATAAATTATTGGGAAGCAGGCATTGTTTTCTCATTAAAACATGAAGTTTAATAGTATTCTCCACACTCGAATTGCATTTTTCATGCAATGAAACTTCTTCTGCACTCCATTTGATTAAATTCATTTATTTTTCCGGTTCATAAAGGTACGAGCAATCAGTTGGAAGAGGTAACATGGAAAATAGAGGTGTGAAACAAAATTAACTAGATTTAAGTTTTCTAATTCTTTGTGCTGCTAATTGAATATTTTTCGGAAAATGACAAAATACGAGATAACTCAAATATAAAATATGAAAACCAGAGGTTTTGTTCTTATCTATTCGTGAATAGAGATGATTAGTAGAGTTTTAACGAAACTCACCCAGTTTCATTCATTGTAACAAACCCGTTTCTGCTAGTGAACTGATTCACAGACACTTTCTAGTTATATTGCAGCACTGAATTCAAAGAGAAATAATTTTGTTATTTCTCCGAAGCCTGTATTTTACTGTATTTTTGAATTCGAAGAGAAATAATTTTGTTATTTCTCCGAAGCCTGTATTTTACTACCACTGATGTAAACACACTCTATTTACTTCAATTTCTCATCGAGGATAATTATTAAGGTTATTTCGCCGGTGGAACATCCTTTTAGGACTCCCCTCCCCATGACAATTGTATGTACCTATGACTTGCCTATTGCTCATGTAGCCTGACGGCCAATTAAACTAATCTTGAATCTTGAAACTAATCTTGAACCAAACATGGCATACGATAATAATAATAATAATAATAATAATAATAATAATAATAATAATTTACCTCAATCGACCTAATTTTGTTATTGTATGACTCGCCTTTCAGGACTCATAATCCATCTGCCCTCGAAACCAGTTGCTTTATTAATAATCTATTCGTGAATAGAGCTGATTAGTGGAGTTTTAACAAAACTCACACAGTTTCATGAATAATAGCTAGTGTGATTGACATTAATCCGTGTTCTGTCCCTGTTATTACAAGCTTGTTGTTTCTAGTTTGGGTTCGCGGTTCCAAATAATAACGGGTGACTAACAATCAAAGCGACCACAATTACAAGCGGCGTATTAGCCTAGTACCTAGTTGATCGGGATCAGTCATGCATGCTTCAATTCGAGCAATGCCGTGATATGAACCGGACTCGGCCTGATTGAAAACATACAGTACTCGTACTTCTCTCATTGTACAACGTCATTGAATTGATACACCTCCATTGTGTCTCTGCAACACCCCGCACCAAATTCCAATTGGATCCTTTTGAAATGGTTCTGCAACTAGAACAGAGAAGATTATTCATTAACAATTTAAACTCCTTTCAGGATCAAATTCAACACGATCATTCCATTTGGGAATAGACACTCGGTTTATTGATTGACTGGAGCAAATAGAATCATTCAGGTGTATTCTTTGTACTCAGTTCCCATCAAATTGAAAACTGTAACTCAGTCTCTCCTAAAAAATTTCACGCGGGAACTGTTATCTGAGCAGGGTACAATACATGATAACATTTGAAAAAAATAATTTGCTTCAATCACTCGGTAAACAGAGTTGGCAACAGGATAGATATTGGATCTTGGTCAATCTGAATAGTTTTATCTTTGAATGTAGCTAGTATCTAATTGACTCTATCAATTATGCTTCAGGTTATTCAACAAAATTCAGTGATTAACGTTGGAGGGGAAGTATTGTTCTCAGGCCAGGTGGAAAGGGCGAAGTCTAGAGAAGGGTTCTACTTGTAGAGTGTTTAGAAAGCTATTCATTGATGACCGATCTTTCTATAAATATCCTAATGCTCATTTAAAGCACCCAATTGATCCATTCACTCGCTTGATCAACTGGGATAATGAAAAATTAATTGTGGCAGCATTTATTTTTATATTGTTACTACCCGGATACAATATCCAATTGAAGAGGAGGCAAACTGTATAAGGCTTCAAGTGAGTTAATCTGATATTTTCACACTTGGAAAATCGCTTCAAAACGTTAAGAATAAAAATAATTATCCGTACTATGCACAGAAACTGTTAGAAATCCTGATAAATTTCAAAAAAATCAGCCGTACTAAGTGAGTTCGATTCCCCAGGAATTCTACTTCCATTTCAATCAGTTTCCAACTTAATTTAACTGGAAAAGTAACAGAGGCTCATGAGATATTTAGAAATATTCGAGCCAGTTAGATTACAGCGATCAACTCGGAGTCGGGGGAAAACGGCTTTTTTATAAGTAGGAATTAGTAAAAGCCCTTACGAATCCTTTTTTCAATAATCATTGACTCCATTATAAGAGTCAGGATGCTCTTAATGATTAGCACAATAATCCGATTCTACAAAGTAGTATCGTGAGAGTAGCAACGAATTGATTAATCCGGGAAGCAGATCCTGTTCCGCGGTCGTCTCAAGAGCTTTCCGAGTTCAAACTGTACGAATTGTTGGAGATTGTCGAATTCTTCAGAGGAAGATAACGTTATCCAGGAGAGAAAAGACAATGGATGGAAGTTCTAAGTAGACAGTGAGCCTTCCTCTCCTTCGGGATTTCACTTCGTAAGTGGAGGAAAAAGTAAATGTCCCTTGAAGTTTGGTGTAGCTTGGATGATAATCTCCATGAATAGAGAAAGAAATATAGTTGGAAAGAGAGTAAGAAGAAAGGGGGAAAAATATTAAGGCTAGAATGACTTAGCCTTGAAAGGAGAGGAATAATTTTTGGCAGCTTTAAAGCTCAAGGATAAAACTCTGGTGCCAGAGCAGTGCGTAAATTATGATAGCATATTGCAATCTCAGCGTATTTCACCGTGATCTCTTGAAAAATAGCCGAATTCATTACCGTCTTATTAAACTTCTCTGGTGCCTTGAGACTATCCCACTAGATTATCTTGTCTCGAGGGTTGACAAAAATAAACTCAAGTATAGCTTAACCTTACAATATGTATTTCCCGGTTCAGTTACTCATCCAGTAATTTCATCAATGGCCAATTACAGTTCAAATACGGAGTCTTTGCACGATGCTGACCAGTGTCCAATTATCTAAGGTAATTTCATGTTCATAAACTTAAAAGATTGTATATTTTTGTCAAAAGCTGATATATTTTTTGTCAAATAGTTGAAATAATCCATAGATATCATTCATTGTTTTACAATTTATTCACCCATATATTTTTTAATCATTCTAATTCATAGAAAACAGTTTTGATACATCACGTCTGCACAGCTTAAAACCGTAAGCTCACGTTAAAGATGATTGGAGGAAAAACCATGTGAAATGTCATAATCACGGATACTAGAATACATGTATTATTGAATCCGTGGTCATAATAATGCACAGTAGTAGTCGATGATTCATATTGAGTAACTATTATTCCTCTTCTCTACGAACATTTTTACTGTGAAAAGCTTTTATTTAATCAACTTATTTTAAATTATTGAGATGAGATATCTTATATTTTGAAAGAGTTTTTTTGTTGGTGTATAGGTACAGTATTGGGTTTGTTGGTGTAATGAAGAATGTCATCTTTTGTGAGTTCATAACTTTCAACTGTAGGCAATAATGCTCCACCATTGAGTGCTATTCCCACATCACTTCTGCGACGAGCATTGTATCATTGTATGGAATTGTGTTCTGTCCCGTTTATAAAGATGTGGAGCTGTAAAAAGACTTGAGAAGTGAAGAAAGAGCCTTGCCCAAACAGGCTTGTGCTGTCGAAAACTTATTGTCAGTTGCTGTGGAGAGAGCGATCGAAGGCCAGCGAAAAAATGGCACTGACGCGGACCGGAATAAGATATGAAGGGGTGAAATGCCTTTCCACGATATCAACTGGGAGCGCTGGACCGTATATAATAACAAATGGGAAATGGGAAAGAACAGCTCTGAGCACACTTCAAGCCCCAAGTATAACTCATTCAGCCCCGAACCGACCCGACCGTCCTCAACTGCATTTTGTATTCGATCTCTGACCACCAAATAATAATGTTTATCAACTCTCACCATTTCACACCTTCATCCACCAATTTCTGATTTGAATCACTCTGAGAATTGATAGTTTTGTGACTGTTCATTGTTCCTTTTTGAACGTACAGGTTCTTGAGGAGACAGCATTTGAATCAACATGAGTTCGTTGAATCAAAGGAATTCAATCTGTGGTAGATTGACTTGGGTTGAAATGAAAAATTAGGTGTAATATGGCGAGAAATTCTGGTCGCATTAAAAAAATGGTTCAAAAAATCTTGTTCAAATTAGATTTGAAAAGTTTTAAATTGGAGAATGGAATTGTGGGATTAGCTTCTCTGATCAAGTTCTGGAAACTATAAATTTACAATACATTAGTTGGAAGTCTTCTATTCCAAAGACGGGTTACTGTAGCGCATGTTGAGCTTTACCCAGTGCAAGTCCTTTGGCGAGTAAAAACACCGTTCTGAACCCAAGATAGAGTTTGGCTAGTGGCTTTTCATGCTTTCTATCGGTTGCCATAGTCATTAGTCGCTTGAAGCCTTTGTCGGTCCATCCGTCCGTATGTCCAAGCGTCGATTTGTCTACGTGAAAGGTCTGAGCCCTTTCGACTGCAAGGGATAGCCTTATCTGCGAGAAAGTGACTCTGAGAAGGAGCGCAAACTGAGAAAGAATGACTCAAAGCAAGAAACACTGACTGGTACTCGACTTTGGATGCTGGATCGATCGACGTAATTGATGGTATGGCAATACATATAATACACTAGAATTGATCTTTAATGGAAACTTCGATAACTACTTAACTCTGGCTCGATCACAATCTATTGACATTTTATCGAACTTTTTCATATAAAAAATCATTCATTTCTTCGAAGTTCAGCTTGAAAAAATCCAAGAGTGATCCTTCTTCAAGACAATATACTTAATTCAAAAGTAATCACAAATAAAAAAGTCGACTTCGTAATAAATTTCAAACTCCTTGGTCTCTTATATGTCTCTTATCCTTTCTCCACAGCCGCTTCTTATACTTCTTTATATACAATCTCTATTGAGAATTTACTTTCTTGAGTTAAATCTTTTAGAGAATTATGTGTATTCTCTTAGAAAATATTCAAATACCAAAGTGAATCTGAAATAATATGAAAAAAATATGAAATTCATTCGGTTAGAAATGTATTCAATCGGTTGAAAAATGGTGTCAATTTTGAGATGAAGTCAATCAGTTGAAAAAATTTTTGAGACAAATTTCATCGGATGAATGATTACGTGATAAATTCCTCGACGAAAAATTTGTCACATTCACAGATCTTGCATAATCTGATTGTAAATATCTGTAGTTGGACTTTGCTGCGATCTGGGACAGAACTAGTCGGTTGGTCAATGAAGGTTGGAATACTGCTAACAAAAGAGGCTATTATTCAGAGTGAGGCTTCAGTTGCGTGCTCAAGTTAACAATGGTGATGTTCTCGGATGAACTACTATCTGAGACGAAAATCATTCTGCTTGTTGAGCTCTATTGGCACTGATTTATCGACGAAACACTGTTGTCGAACATTTTCCCATTGTGTATTGTGCTGCTGATACATCTGCGGTTCATAGTTTCCTGATCTACATTCTTATTATCACGATATTTTCTGGTATCGTATTTGATGTGTATGGTATTTATAAGTGATGTATTCGATGATCATATAGCAATATGAAGAGCCTTTCAATTTAGCTGTTTTATAGTTTAATAATAAGGATAGTAGCTTAATAAATGAAGATAGATTAATAATAGTGAATAACTCTGGAGTCCAATGAGGTACTGCTCAAGGAAACAATTTTTTTCTCAATCGTCAGTTATTAAGTAGTTATGAGTCAATACTAGTTGGTAGTTACTTCAAAGTTCAGTCTACGAATCGATCGAATTGAGATAAGTTTTGATGAGATTGAGTTCCACCTTGGAGCGAGCTAAACTTTTATCGATAGAGTTATGAAATTGAAGAATGATAGTTTGTTCCTATAATTGAATAAATAGTTTTTGATAGGTATGATTCTCAATAATATTAGATTGATGTTATTTTGTATTGAAAAGAAATTATTGTCGATATTTCTTCCAATTTCGAATCCCTCAATAAAATACTGTTGTTATAAATGCTTTGCAGTGTTTCCAAGAAACAGAGTTCTGGGAAGCGTAATTGAAATACAGACATTTTGCTATTGTGCTATTGATAAAATATTCTGTGCACGTCAAAGGAACGGAAAGATGATGTTCCAAGAGAATGAGCGCAAAAACCAGGAAATTGAAAGAGGTTCCATGAGTAGGCTATTGCAGAGTCAATGGTATGATATTTAAAAAGATGGAAAGGTCAGGCAGTATTGAGAGATATGAGAAATTTCAGCGTCTTTTCAAATCTCCACAAGTATTTTACATCTCATTATCTCTGGGGGGTGAGGGGAGTTACTGTTTTCATCTAGGTCTTTCGCCTTTCATGAGAGCCAATAAACTTCGGCTTACTGTTCACGGTGAAAGGGATGAAGACGTTTCTCTCTAAAATGATGATAAAGAACTGGAGAAAAAGATTCAACTGGCTCAACAAATAAGGGAGGCAGCAGCTTCTTCCTGTCTCCTGTGTCGCTTTTTAAGGAATATTTTCCTTGGGTCTTTTGAAATTTCCTCTCATAATCTTGCTTAAAATTCAATTTCACGGGCTCCAAAGCAGGACACTCTCTCACAATGAAAGCTTTATTAAGACAGGCGTGAATGGGAGGACCCGCTGTAGCCGATTTATCATACTGGGAATGGATGAGAATATTAAGGTGGATGAGAATAGTCACACAAGAATAGTTATTACACATGTCCGACAGTGTAATAACTGTAACTACCATGATCTTCTACTTATTTGTTCATTATCGTATTAAACGCTTCAGAAACCAATTTTTTGTTAGAAAGCTATATGGCTATGAGGCTAGTTAATAGTTGTTGATTCCATTCTTCCAAAATTGGATATTAATTCATTCTCAATACGAGTATACAAGAAGAAGATAATTAGTAGAAGAAGATGATAGTCAAAAATGAATGTATGATGGGTAGGAGATTCCTAGTAGAAGAAATCATTTCTTGGATGAATTGATTTTCATATCATTTCTATGAGCTCTCATGATAGGCCTTTAATTATCTTCGAACACACATAACCTCTAGCATGGAGGATATAATGATTACAAAAAAAAACTTTTTGCAATTTAATCTTTGTTCGAAGCTGAATAGATATCAAGATGCAAACTTTTCTTGCAGTATATCCTTGATGGTTTACCATCATTTTCGCTGGAAAAGAGATCGATTGGTTTGAGTTCAGAACTTTCAAATGTTTTGGATAAACATTGTTAACGTCTTGTTAAGTGGAAGTTGTTGAGACTGAGACGATAAGAATAAGTGATAACGATAGAAAAAAGTATTGCTGTTGTAAGACGTTGTAAGATGTTGAAGCGTTGAAGCGGGAAAAGTAATTAAGAAAAAGGATGATGAATTAGAGTTTGCTCACTAATTAGCAGCCCAATTTGTCAATAAGCGAAGTCACCAAGTTTAAGAAGGAAACTCTTGTATGTACTGCTTCTTGCAAGTGCTGAAGAAAAACGATCGAGTAAACCCCTCCACACCCTATCGATCCCCCTTTGCACGTAATAGGAAGCTCCCAGGGAGACACTAGAAACTACGTGGTTGTCTTTTCTTCGAATTCTTCATTATTGCCTTGAGAAATTGACAAACTCTTTCTTAACTTCTTTAATCTTCACTTTAACCACGCTAGTCAATTTTTCCAGAGATATAATTACAGAGTTTTCGAGAGAGAATGTTTCACACAGTTGTTTGGAAAGTTTCTCATCCTATTTCTCCTCCCTTTCTGTGAGTCAATTTCGAAATTTAAAAATTTAGTGAAATAATTCTAATAGTTTATATTTATTATAATAAAATAATATAATATTTATTATTTATTAATATCATATTATTTTATATTTTATTATTAGTTTTATTCGTGAAATAAACTATCAAGTTTTGTGAAGTTTCAATAAGAAAATATATTTCAATTGAGGTTTAATTCTTTACGATAAAATAATACATACTATTGAGAGTACCTAATATAATATAGTAACGAGGGTGACTCGTTGGAGTAAGTGATAACGCGCCGATCTGATAACCACAAGGACCCGAGTTCACAACTAAATCACAAGGACCACAGCACAACCACATTAATATACGGTTACTCCCTTTTTTTGAGTGGCGTGGGGACGATAAGCTGTAGGTCCCGACTAACTAAAAGAAGTTGTCATTTCTCATAATCAATTATCTAATTACCCACGCACAAGCCCAAGAGCTCAGGTTGGTATCCTCAGAAAAAACAAAAAACAAAGTAAATACAATTTAGCTCCATCCAGAATGTTTGAAATTGAGCACAGTTGATTGACAATTTGAGAAAATATTTTCCGAAATGGATTCGTTCTTGTAATGAATCTTTCAAAATACAAAATATTATGATACAGGATAATAATATGAAGGAGTACATCGACACTCAAGTTGGTATCCTATAATAAACATCTTCAATTTCGTGAACAATCATGAAAATTTGATTGCCTTTCAAAAAAATCTAAAAAAGTATATTTCTCTCAAATATATCAAAAGATACTCCTTTTATTTATACAATTTCTGGTTGTTGAACAAAATCTTTGATCAAGTGAAGGAAAAATCCATGATCACCGGAATGAGTTGGAAAATTCCACTCAAAGTACAAAGAGCAGGCAACAATGTTATTTTACTCATTTTACTCTGAACGAAAATCAATAAACTCACCAAATGATCTTTTTTCTTTCTCATTTTTTTTAAATGAACAAAAAAATTGTTTGGAGCTGTCACGGCTGATTTTATCACTATACTGTAGCCCACAACAATTTTTAATCCCTGCATGAATCTCTTGAGCACGGTTTCTTGTTACACACGAAAAAATGATTCAGGCTCAGTTTCCGTTTTTCTCTCTGATGAAACCAGTCGCTTGAAACTTTTATGAAAAAAGTATTCAATTCAATCGTAAATCCGTTTGCAAACGTCTGCTGGGAATAGGCAAACAATTCCAATAACGGAAATCATATTCTTGTAATTTTGTCTTGTCATTCTGCAGAGTGATATTGATATTTTTCACCTAACTACAACTCTTTCTCTCCTCTTAATATAATCATTGTGTGATCTCTAAATTACTTCCAGAATGAATTATTATACAGAAATATTCTCATAATAATTATTAATGTAGTCAGCATAGATTCTAGAGAAATTCAATAACCAGGGCCGGATTCAGGATCTGTGGGCCCCCAGGCTCAGCTTGTGGTGCGGGCCCCTATGGAGGGATCCAGGGGGGTGTTGAACCCTCACATTTAAGCGGGGGTTCAGGGGGCCCTCCCACGGGAAATTTTGTGAAAATTTACTTTTAAATTGCGTTTTAGAAGGCCTTTTTATGGTCTATTAAATGAGAAAATTTCAATTTTTTAAGCATGAAATATTGATAATGATAGCCCATATAAGATCAATTCAATACCGGTACTGAGTTTAAGATTCAAAAACAATATCTGGGGCCACTTCTATTTAATACTAGGGAAGCGCATACGGAGGCAGCCGCAAATTGAGCGGAGCGAGCTTTCTTTTTGTCCAAAAGTTTTTGAAGCGTAGACTCGAAAATTTGATCCCGGTATTTTGAGCCTAGCTAAACCTAGCTGATGGCTCATTCTATTACCATGTAATGTTATGAAATGAGAATATAAAATAGGAGCAACAACCTTCAAGTGAATGTTTTCTCAAGTGAGTGTTTATTTTGATAGAATAAGGCAAGATTAGAAAATGACTCCAGCTTGGTCAATATTGGTTAAAAAAATATTGATTGGGGTCAAATTGAAGTTCAGAATGTTTCCTACGATTGAGCGGAACTGAACATAGAGAATGTTCTCTATGAGCGGTTCAACTTTGTAAATACAGCATTTGACGTACCTTTTTTGGTCTCAAATGTGCTCTGATTGTTTAAAATAATTATTCAGTATCAAATTATAAAGGAAAATCAATATAAACTTGAAAAATCGCTAAAAAATAAGCTTATTGGATGAAATTTGGGCAAATTTTATGTGTATTTCCACAACAAGCTTCCATTGTTTGTTAGCATGTTGAGAAATATTGAATGAATGCAAATAAATAAATAATTTTATTAATAAAGACATCAGGTAAAAACCCATTTTGCCTCCTTCACACAGTACAATATAGTTATTTGTGTATCAGTACGCAAAGAGTGATTTTGCTGCATCAAGAGAAACACTTACGTCCACTTCCATTGTTTGTTAGCATGTTGAGAAATATTGAATGAATGCAAATAAATAAATAATTTTATTAATAAAGACATCAGGTAAAAACCCATTTTGCCTCCTTCACACAGTACAATATAGTTATTTGTGTATCAGTACGCAAAGAGTGATTTTGCTGCATCAAGAGAAACACTTACGCACGAGCCGCAGGCCGTATTACACATTAAGTTTTTCCAAACTACCATATTGAATGTGAAAGGTTGAAATTGAAATTAAAATTAAAATAGTCATATCTCAGTTATTTATCATTGAATCCTGACAAATCAGGCACCATTTTATTCAGAACTAGCCGGCAGGCTCGCTTCGCTCGCCTTCTCCGCCTAGCCAGGGGGCTTCGCCCCCTGGACCCCCGACAGTATAGGCAGTGTGAGACAAACAGGCTCGCTTCGCTCGCCTGCAAAACCTCTTTCAGTGTCAGCTGAGACAAACAGGCTCGCTTCGCTCGCCTGCAAATTCCGTTCAGAAGGAATTAGAAATTTATTGAACACAGCATTTCTAGACCTAATTTGGACCTGTTTACTTAATTTCAACATTTTCTGCCTATTTGTTCTCAAAAAATCTAAGAAAAACTCCGAAAATTCAGAAAAATAGTAAATCACTAATATGAAATGTAACCTTTGGAAAGTATATTGGACATAGTTTAAAAATTGATTCATTGTATTCCAAATTAGTTCATCTATAATCTTGCTGAACCATTGAAGTTACAATTTGGATATGTCATATCAAGGTGGAAGATATGCAACTTGCAATACAATTAAAAATTAAAAATTAAAAATTAAAAATTAAAAATTAAAAATTAAAAATTAAAAATTAAAAATTAAAAATTAAAAATTAAAAATTAAAAATTAAAAATTAAAAATTAAAAATTAAAAATTAAAATTAAAAATTAAAAATTAAAAATTAAAAATTAAAAATTAAAAATTAAAAATTAAAAATTAAAAATTAAAAATTAAAAATTAAAAATTAAAAATTAAAAATTAAAATTAAAAATTAAAAATTAAAAATTAAAAATTAAAAATTAAAAATTAAAAATTAAAAATTAAAATTAAAAATTAAAAATTAAAAATTAAAAATTAAAAATTAAAAATTAAAAATTAAAAATTAAAAATTAAAATTAAAAATTAAAAATTAAAAATTAAAAATTAAAAATTAAAAATTAAAAATTAAAAATTAAAAATTAAAAATTAAAAATTAAAAATTAAAAATTAAAAATTAAAAATTAAAAATTAAAAATTAAAAATTAAAAATTAAAAATTAAAAATTAAAATTAAAAATTAAAATTAAAAATTAAAAATTAAAAATTAAAAATTAAAATTAAAAATTAAAAATTAAAAATTAAAAA
Source organism: Sogatella furcifera (assembly GCA_017141385.1). Classification (NCBI taxonomy): domain Eukaryota; kingdom Metazoa; phylum Arthropoda; class Insecta; order Hemiptera; family Delphacidae; genus Sogatella; species Sogatella furcifera. The sequence goes on from CM029546.1 coordinate 20,796,394, forward strand.
TTAAAAATTAAAAATTAAAATTAAAAATTAAAAATTAAAAATTAAAAATTAAAAATTAAAAATTAAAATTAAAAATTAAAAATTAAAAATTAAAAATTAAAATTAAAAATTAAAAATTAAAAATTAAAAATTAAAAATTAAAAATTAAAAATTAAAAATTAAAAATTAAAAATTAAAATTAAAATTAAAAATTAAAAATTAAAATTAAAAATTAAAATTAAAAATTAAAAATTAAAAATTAAAAATTAAAAATTAAAAATTAAAAATTAAAAATTAAAAATTAAAAATTAAAAATTAAAATTAAAAATTAAAAATTAAAAATTAAAAATTAAAAATTAAAAATTAAAAATTAAAAATTAAAAATTAAAAATTAAAAATTAAAAATTAAAAATTAAAAATTAAAAATTAAAAATTAAAAATTAAAAATTAAAAATTAAAAATTAAAATTAAAAATTAAAAATTAAAAATTAAAATTAAAATTAAAAATTAAAAATTAAAAATTAAAAATTAAAAATTAAAAATTAAAAATTAAAAATTAAAAATTAAAAATTAAAAATTAAAAATTAAAAATTAAAAATTAAAAATTAAAAATTAAAATTAAGCAATCCTTTTTTCCTTTTTTCGTCCTTAATATGCAAATTTTCAAAATGCTCTATAGCCTATAACCTGGTCGTCCTTGTCTACTATCACCATGGCAAGTTTGAATTCAATCGGTCGAGCGGTTCCGGAGGAGTGGTTATACAAAGAGTGACTTTCCTAATCCATTAGAGCTTCGCTTCGCTCCGCTCAAAAATACTAATCAAATTGAGGATATGTCCTTCTCATAGGCCTACAATGTTTTGTAAAAGACCCAAAAGATGGTTATATACTGTGAGCGACACTTGGCCTCTTAGAAGTGTAATAAGGTAGAGTAGTGTAAGAATTTGATGTTTCTTAGCATATATTTGATATTTTTCCAAATAAATTGTTGTAATATTTCCTTGATCCAAAATCTTATAGTTTATGGCTTATTGTTTTTTTCTTCCAATAAATCCTTGTAATATGTTGTTGGTATCAACCACTTATAATTTAACGTGCAGGAGCTAGAGTCACGACTATTATCATGAGTGATTGGAAAATTGTCTTTTACTTTCGTATAATTTTATTACGATGCACTGCAGGCAGTTTTCTAACTTTGTAAATTGTATAGACTAGAATCACAATTTGTATCCTTATATTTTTGTAACTTCTGTTGAACATACTTCTGGCTACATTTACTGGATATAGTGGCCAGTTAATTTCCTAGTTTTTGAAATCGAAAATATGTAATTTTTTACGATGGGAATAAAAATTAATTATTCATTAAAAAAAACTATTACAAATTCAAGAAAGATTCATGAGTTATTGAAAACTCATCCATTATGAGACTGGGATAAAATTCAAAATTATACAACTCATTCTTTCAATGCTACAGTCTTTACTAACAAATTTATTCTTTGCAAAATAATTGATCCCCATAGATCTGTTTCGATTTTCAAGCTGAAGTTTTTATTGATTTTTCATTTTATTTATTCAGAGTTGAATTCAACTTTCAGTGAATAAATAAGTGCCAAACTGCCAATTTTGGTATGGTAGTGTGGTAGTGGAACTGCCGAAGCATATAACTTATTACAGTAATTATTTATTCAATATCAGAACAGCTTAGCAATATATCTACAATTTCATACTCCCAGCCACGGTCATAAACAAGAAGAGCTTTAAATAATGGTGAACTGAGAAGTATTTCTCCCCCTAGGGAGGAAATTTTTCCAGAAAAATACTCTGAAACTATATTTTTGAAGAGTTTTAAACCTTATTATTAGTTTCATCATTTGTAAACTTTGTTACTGTATTAATTTCTTATTTATTAAGTATGGTTTGCTGTATAATAAGTGATTGTAAATAATTGTACCGCATGTTAGCTTGAACAAATAAAATTCATCTGAACTCAATCCTTTAACCAGGCGGAGAACAGCAAATCGCAGTTCTATCACCAAAGATTTGTTCAAGAGGGGTTTAAATAGGTTCAACTAGGTTGTATTATTATTAAACAGACATATTACATTCAACAAATACAGATTATATAACACAGTTTGGCCATTTAATTTATTGATATTAGTTTGCTCGAATGTAAGTTGCCAAGTTCTAAAAAATATTTTTCTTTTCAATATTTTTGTGGTGCGGGCTCCTAGGCGCCAGCCTAGTTGGCCTACCCTTAAAATGGTACTGTCAATAACATTGTTCGATCTCATATTATAAATATAACCCTAGGTGCTCATGAATATGATAAATTCATTTTATTTATTTACTAATTCTACAGAAAGTAATAATAAACGTATTGGTTGAAAACCAATCAGACTAATGATCACTCAAGATGCATTGAGTGATCGTAGTCGAGTGGAATAGACGCTGGCCTTGTAATCCAAAGGCCCGGGTACAAATCCGGGCCGGGCAAGATATTTCTCTCGGGTCACTCCCGTGTTTCGGATGGACACGTTAAGCCATCGGTCTCGGCTGCCTGAAAAGCAGTCGTTAGGTCATGTCAAAGGCCCTGACATGATCAGGTGCGACATGGAAACTCTGACACTAGACCTTAGCCAGCAAGGTCACACGATATTTATCTTTTTCACTTTAGAAGTTATTACTTATGCAGTAATAAGACTTCATAAGTAATGGAGCCACCCAATATAACATGAAAGATTCTATAGAAAAGTTTTTATGGGTACCATTTATTCTGTAATGTCTTGTTGTGAGTGGATGTGTTTTCAATTTTTCTTAAAATTTCAAAGTGAATAGAATTCAAAACGTTAAAAGTTATTGAATTATTTTTTGGTGTTTTTCTCGGAACTTTTGTGTAATATATTTCTAAATTTTAAATTGCTTGTCTTTTCTTTGGGTGGTAAAAATATGTTTGAAGTTTCACTACATGACATAACCTTAATTTGGACTCTTATCATAAATTAGTTGAGGAGCAGTTTTTGGCATTATGCCCGTTGTACTCATGTTTGTATTTTCTTGATCGAATAAATGAATTCCATCATAAAAATCTTTGTCATCAGTCAACCGTCCCAATACCTTAAGTTTGATGAAAAAAGATATTCTACTTTAAAAGTACATAATTAACATAGATGGTTCACTGACATTTCATCGTAATATTACGAACGTGTTATATTAGGCCTATGTGATTATCGTTTGTCAATTAATGTATGGTCTCTTGAATTTTAATATGAATAAATAATATCATCTTCATAAGGGATTGAATAAGAAAGCAATCCACTTTGTTATCTAAGGATAGAATGGAGTTTTGGCGGATATCTGTTTATTTTTTAATATGATTTTTTCTATTCAACTTGTGTAGCAAATAAAAAAGTCAAAGAGTGTGTAGATAATCCTGTGAAAAATATTACTTTCTCTTGAAAAGGAATAGAGGATAACTTTGAACTGCTGGGAATTCCCTTGAATAATGTGATAGGAAGTCCTTCTTGGAATACACTAGAATAGGTGCTTTTGAATTGACATATTCGATCATTAATTTCAACCCTTCCTTGATCACTTAACCACATCCCTGAGACAGTAGCCTCAAGATGCTTAATACTGGAGCTTGTTAATACTTTGCTATTAATTTTGGGTCGGGAAGTGCTGGAAGAGTTTTAATCGAATCTTATTTAGTGCACCCACGCACCTACATGCCATTCTGTGCTGGTATGGATGCAAGGGTGATGACGGAGGGAAGAGGGGGAGGGGAAATTGATGGGAAATTTTGTGGTCAATATGAATCCAATTAGCGATAAGTAATTTTCCAGTTGTAATTTATTATGGCTTGCAGTCGACGTTCAATAAATCGGACATCTCGGCCGAATCACTTCCCGCTTCATCTTGAACAATCTCTACGCTCTCTCTTCTTGTTCTTCTCCTTCTTCTTCTTCTTCTTCTTCTTCTTCTTATTCTTCTTCTTCTTATTCTTCTTCTTCTTCTTCTTCTTCTTCTTCTTCTTCTTCTTCTTCTTCTTCTTCTTCTTCTTCTTCTTCTTCTTCTTCTTCTTCTTCTTCTTCTTCTTCTTCTTCTTCTTCTTCTTCTTCTTCTTCTTCTTCTTCTTCTCTCTTCTTTTCAGAAAGGTTTAATTTGTCTCTTCAACTTCCCCTATTACAGGTCTTTCAATTATTTTATCTTCCAATAATCATTCGAATGAAATTCACTCTCAAGGCAATCCCATTTTTCTTGTCAAATGGTTATCCAACAATAATTGAACATAGGCCTACTACTTGTAGTCTCTAGATTTTTCACAAAATTCATTTCTCTGTGAATTTGAAATTTTAAAACTAATTCATCACTTTGTTACACAATTGTGTGTATTTGTTCATATCATAGTAGGCCAGACAAAAATAGTTTGAAATCAATAGTTTGGACTTCATGCTTCATTTGGACAGTTCATTAATGTACTCATACATAACAGTAATGGAACATAGCATGAACATAATTAATAATTATTCTTGTTGGTTTATGTTTCAGTAGTAATCAAATAGATCCATTGTTGATAGAAGTTTATTGTAAATAGGTAGTTTTATCTATAGAATAAAAGGACTAATATAACACACATAACACTTCAACCATAACTTCTGCTTGAGAATTCTAAACTTCAATTATTTGTTCATCCAGCATGATGATGAATAGAATTTAAAAAAATCCAGAGGTACTGGAACACCAAGATTCTTAGACAAATTCTGTCTTAAGTTCTTGCTGGATCACCACTTTCTCACTAGTGAGATACATGATAGTCAGATACATGTGGATAAAAAGCCAATTTTAAACCAAGTCTTGTGATTGTATGATGCGGGTATTGGAAGAGTGCTCCTTTCCATGTAATGTTCGTGATGAACAAATAACTTTTCTTGACAATAATAGACACGAGAGTTGCCAGCAAAGACAATTGAATCATCCGAGGACAGAAAGCTTTCAGTGTGTATCAGAAGTATCAGTGTGTATTTCAGCGGTATCAGAAGAGGACTCTGGCCGATATTTGGCTTGAAACGGGTAATTTATCAAATCGATCTCTCTAGATCTCGATCCGTCAGGACCATCGACAACCCGTTTCCACCGCGTTAACTCCCTCTTGGGGAAAATCTCATTTGCCCTGGCCCGTCCAATTGATGTGCACTATGCGCTTCACCCAACCTGCTTCATGGCTCTATTCATGCCCAATAATTCCAAATACTTCTTCAATAGAATATGAAGATGTTACTGGCTGTACTCCTCATCGAACTCACAACTTACATGTCTTTGAGGCAAACGATATTCGCAGCTGTCATAGCTTCCATCCATTCCAGGGGGAAGGAATCGTCCAATTTTTATCACTACCACCTCCCCGAATTGAACTATTAATGCTGAAGCCTGAATAAAATTTTTATCAAATTTTGCTGATTGTTGGACGATTGAGGGCTCTTTGTCTTCGATTATTATAATGAAATTTAGAAAAAATATGATCGGATAAAATTTCTGGTGTTGGATTTATTATGAAGTAGGCTGTGGGTCCAGTTTTCCAATAGTTTGAAAAAAGTTGAGAACTCTCCTCAATATAAGATTTCATAATAGGTACATGTTGAGTGTCTTCTGATTATTTCTTCAAGAGAGAAAATTCATGAGCATAGAAAAAAGAGAAAAGTAGCAGAGGACGGCAGTGGAAAGTGAACTTCTTAGATAGATACTAGGTTTACATCCACAAATAATTTGAATACAGAAAGGGGGCTCTGAAAATAGATTAAATGAATAGATTGAAAACTCGAGATAATCTCTTCCTTACATTTTTTTCTGTCGAATTCATCTGCAATATCAATCTCACAATGAATACAAATTCTAGTCTACAATTCTAAATTCTAATCAGTCTAAATTCGATCAGTTTCATTCGTTCAGCAGAACTTTGGGGATGCAATACTCGGTTATAGAGATACGAGTATCTACAAAACTTAGTCTACAAGAGACTAATCTCAGTTGAAATATGACGCCGCAATACCAACAGAAGTAATGTATCCAACAAAATGATATAGATGCGGGCATTTTGTCGTAACGCTCTATCTATTTTCAATACGATATTTATGAATAAGCACAAGAACTGAGAATAAGTCTGTTTTTTAACAAGATATATTATTGCCGACTTTGGTGGGGGGTGGGTCTGGTTGCTTGCCGCAACAAATCCATTCTGAATAATATATTATAACGTGCGATATTCAGGAGGCCGTCGCGGCGGCAGCGAATCGACAAAAAAGATTAAGATGGCAGAAAGCGAAAGCTTTCTCGAACGCGATCGAAAGAGATAGAACGCCATTGTGTGAGAGATTAGTTGGAAAAAGAGAAAGAGTCACAAAGAGAGTGATGGCGGTCTTGCACGAGAAAATTTCTACCTTCTATTGCATTTCCACTTGGTGAATTTCTTAAGGGTGATTGCATGAAAGAAACCGTGCCGAACGGATTGAGTTGAGCTCTGTGTTTGAAAATAGATTTCCTATTTCAAAATGAGCATTGTAATTCTGAAAGAATGAATCGTTCTCCATTCATGAACTTCGAAGTATGAAGTGATCTTTCATTTTTTGTATAGTATACCGTGCATTGCTTTATCAGAAATGTCAGAAATATACATGATAGGAGGCAGTTACTCACGATGAGTTACGTAAATGGAATGGAAAGAACACTAATTCAAAAGTTCATTATTCATGTACAGGAAATAGAGGATAGGATTTTTTAAATCGTACTCTAGAAAATATCAGCACTACACTCATTTCTTTCTTTGACATGCTAAAAACAAGTTCTATTTTCATGAATTTCTATCTTGATTTTACATCTTTGAATAAAATTTGTTGATTGAAGCCCTTGCTATCGAGGCTTCGGACACGTCAAGATCTTGAAGATTGAAATCATTATGGAATCTAATCGGGAAATAGACTGTGAAAATGTTGTATTGTTGAACCCCAAATAAGAGAAGTTCTATGTTATACTCTCTAATTTCTGTATGGAATAGAAAGGAGATTGAGACATGACTGCTCTGTTGCTCTCAACGTAAACTCTAGTAAATCTGTTCTTTGGAAAACAGTTGAGAAAATACTGAGCTAAATGAAAAAACGTCATAATATTTTATGTTGTAGAACAATATTTCCTGATTCATATCAAGCTACAACGAATTCTCGCATCATTTAATGTTAGATTTCTATACGAGAAGTATAATAAAGATTAAACTTTTCATAGCCTGCTCCGCTTTAGCACTCTCTTTTATTGCAAATTGAGTTTATCCTTTGAGAATCATCCATCAAAAAAGAAAACATTGAATTTTTTATTATGATGTTGAGAGGTTGTTGTACAACTGCAAATATTGTTCTAGATTGAGTTGTTAGGATGCAGGTTATTACAGCGTTAATGTTTATTTCTCTTCCACTTCTGTATTGGATCTCCCTCATCATTTCTGTGATATAAGATGAACTGCCATTAACTACCAGACTTACTAGTGTGAAACAATTCATTGACCACAGTAACTTTTGATTCCGTCATAAACTTCATAAACTCTTCTAACTCACTGCTGGAACCATGTATGTGCTTGAAGCTACTTTGAGCTTCCCTTTTCTTGTTATAAGTGCGATTCAATTCTCGAATGAGTCAACCAATAAAATCTAATTGAAGTTCATGAATGTCAATCATTTCAAACTGGAAGAACATTATTGATTAGACATGCTTCGAAACAATGATACTTGACATATTCCTATACGGAATCTACTATATACTGATTCCTATTATACTATACAGGGTGTTTCAGGAGGAATGTGCAATACTTCTCAGGCTGATTCCTTACACCAAGTAGACAAAAAAGTTCCATTGGACCAACGCTTTGTTACCGAGATAACAATGGCGGAAAATTGAGATTTTTCAAAAAAGATTAATTTTTCTAGAGGCTTTAGTAGAGTTCAAAAATAGTCAAATCCTATGTAAAATTAGCTGAGGAATCCAATGAAACCAGTTCCAAGTTTGTAACTGCAACGGTTATTGAGATAATTGGAAAAATATGCTAAAAAACGCGATTTTTCAACAATAAGGCTATAACTGGATAAAGAAGCATAAAATTTAATTTTTCATTAATGGAAGTTGAAGAGAGTCGGATTCTCAAGAAAAAGTTAGATGGCGACGATTGTGTAAATCTTACCGAAATCTCAGAAATAACGAGCAAAAATCGCAAAATTGCTGTTAAACACAAATTTTCCACTTGTGCTATGCTTTGTCAATTTTTGATCGCTATTTCTGAGATTTGGGTAAGATTTACACAATCGCCGCCATCTAACTTTTTCTTGAGAATCCGACTCTCTTTAACTTCCATTAATAAAAAATAAAATTTTATGATTCTTTATTCCAGTTATAGCCCTTATTGTTGAAAAAAGCTTTTTTTAGCATATTTTTCCAATTATCTAAATAACCGTTGAAGTTACAAACTTCGAACTGGTTTCATTGGATTCCTCAGCTGATTTTACAAATAGGATTTCACTATTTTAGAACCTTACTAAAGCCTCTAAAAAATTGGAAAAATTAATCTTTTTTGAAAAATCTCAATTTTCTGCCATTGTTATCTCGGTAACAAAGCGTTTTTGGTGGTAGGTCCAATGGAACTTTTTTGTCTACTTGGTGTAAGGAATCAGCCTGAGAAGTATTGCACATTCCTCCTGAAACACCCTGAATATTGATATACTATATACTATACTATACTATACTATACTATACTATACTATACTATACTATACTATACTATACTATACTATACTATACTATACTATACTATACTATACTATACTATACTATACTATACTATACTATACTATACTATACTATACTATACTATACTATACTATACTATACTATACTATACTATACTATACTATACTATACTATACTATACTATACTATACTATACTATACTATACTATACTATACTATACTATACTATACTATACTATACTATACTATACTATACTATACTATACTATACTATACTATACTATACTATACTATACTATACTATACTATACTATACTATACTATACTATACTATACTATACTATACTATACTATACTATACTATACTATACTATACTATACTATACTATACTATACTATACTATACTATACTATACTATACTATACTATACTATACTATACTATACTATACTATACTATACTATACTATACTATACTATACTATACTATACTATACTATACTATACTATACTATACTATACTATACTATACTATACTATACTATACTATACTATACTATACTATACTATACTATACTATACTATACTATACTATACTATACTATACTATACTATACTATACTATACTATACTATACTATACTATACTATACTATACTATACTATACTATACTATACTATACTATACTATACTATACTATACTATACTATACTATACTATACTATACTATACTATACTATACTATACTATACTATACTATACTATACTATACTATACTATACTATACTATACTATACTATACTATACTATACTATACTATACTATACTATACTATACTATACTATACTATACTATACTATACTATACTATACTATACTATACTATACTATACTATACTATACTATACTATACTATACTATACTATACTATACTATACTATACTATACTATACTATACTATACCATACTTTTTACTATACTATACTATACTGATTTCTACACTTTTCTTGATTCCTATATTGAATCCTTGAATACTCTCATATTGTTTCGAATTAATTTAATTGTTCTTGGAAGTCTTGACATGAATATGTCATGGTAATATTCAAGGACTTCATGTTCTCAAGTTACCTCATGTCAGTAGCTTGAGATATTCCGTTACATGCGCAGTAAACCTTATCGATGTAATGCGCATCTATTGCTATTGTCAGTATCACAAGTAGAGCTATTGAACTTACGCAGTCATCATCTTTGTTATTGTTATTACAGTAATAACAATGTAGCTCCAGTTCAGCAGAAACTCACAGGGTTCTTGGAAGATTGTTAAATTTCATTACAGACACGTCAGTGGTGGATAATACTATGTTCTTGATTCAATAGACGAAGACAATACAACACAGGAGATACTTGAAAGTATTATCTGTGAAGCAAACAAGATTCTAGAGAAAATTATGTTATTCCAGAGGTATTTTTCTCGCCTTCATTCTTGCAGTGTAACGAGTAACAGTGTAACGTGTCACACTGCATTCTTGATTATTATTATTGCATTCTTTCAGTGTGACAGATTATGATAACTATGAAGTTTTCTCTTCCATTTAAATTATTTCAGATCATGAAACTGATAATTTTCACTAATGATGCATTTTCCACAGATGCGTTTTCATACTAGCATTTTTAAAATTTTCTCATCATTATATTTATAATGTTTTATTGTTTTTGCTACTCTTCCAGTGGAGAGCATGAATAGGCTCTTTGATCTTTTGAAGCAATATCATTCTACTAGCAAAGTCTACTGGAGAATTATTATTGATAATAATAAATATTATCATTATTGATTATGTAAATCACATACAATACATACACAATACACAATTATGACTACAACTATATAATTACTAGTAAGCCCCATGGGCTGAAGAACTCGCGTGCGAACTCTCAAAGTCAACTTATGGCTTTAATTATTTGAAAATATGAACCACAAATCATACTAACACGATACCTAGATTTATTCAATACTGAATGATTCCTTTTTGTGAGGAATTATTAATAAGAAAAGATGTTTCTTTGGTATATTTTGATACATCATTATCCGCAACTCTTCTGCCACCAATGCACCAACACAAACGTAGGCCTACTTGTTCAAGACGACTTGACTGCAAAAATTCAGAGTAGACCTATCAACTGAAGAATTCTAATAAATTTACAAATATGGATGAAATAACTTTCCCATATTTTTTCTGAAAACCATACATACTATTGAAACTTCGTGTAGAGTCTATCTATTATCAAGGTATGATGGAAAGTCTTGATATAATAGAAGAATTACAGGAAAACTGAGGAGAATTCGTTGTTTTGCCAATGATATGTTCTGTTTGTTTCAGCTCGAAGAACACCGTGATAGTACTTGAGTTAGTTCTTTTCGGAACACTCTGTAGTCATATTGATCGCCTCTTGTTTTAAATTTGTTCATTGTATTAAATTGAAAACAGCAGTTAAACCATTAACAAACTTTGTAGAGATTCGTTCAAGAATGGAATTTTTTGATAATTCAGTATTTCCATTCAGATAAATCAAATATATAAATTATTAGAAATCCCTTTAATAGCATTCTTCAAATCCTGTAGAAAATCACGGCTGACTTATTATTAGTCTGACTAATCAAAGCATGGAAATCAAATGGAACAACAAACTTCTTTCAGCACGCATACTTCAAAAATAATTTGAATTTGCCGCCTTTTGTCAGCTGTTCAGATAAATAGACTCCTATCACATGTTTAAGCTTTGAGATCAATATTCATCATATGACTTCAATTCAACATGAAAGTATTTTTCATTTGATAACATTATTTTCATGATAGTTCTTTCAAATTTGCCGCTAGTAAATCAGCTGTTTTATTGGAACAGATGGATTCTCCAAAAAATAATCTATTCGAATTCCATATGACATTTTTTCCCCCAGCCGTGATTAATGTGTTGAAATATACGGGAGTATATATAGATATATTGTTGCTGAGAACTTATCCTTTTTCCTCCTGAAAAAGGATGAAGGAGTCGATCGATTTCACTGTCCAACGAACTTGACCTGTATAAAGGTTAGAAGAATATGTGTTCTGAATTTGAAGTTGATTAATTGAGGCGTTCAAAAGTTATTGTCGAACATACAAACAAACAAACGAACGAACAGATGGACAACGACTTCGGTCTTGAGTCAAAAGTAAGAACTCGCTCTCGCTCGTTCAATAACTGATGAACTCATTTTGATCCATCAAATTACAATGTACAGATCAATTAATAATAAACCTGTGCTTGGAATAATGCGTAAGACTTTTTCTTTTGCTCTGCTCTTCTATTAACTACAGTAATGATAACATCAAATAATGTATATCAATAATGAATTTCATCTGTATTTTTTACTGGTGATAGGACTAGATATTTCCGTTCACTCAATGTAAATTGACATCACAAAAAAACATCAATCTGGGACAATAGCTGATTACATGGACGTTCACGTTTACCAAGCCTGAATAATTGTTACTCGAGGATGAGGATGAGCTGGAGAGAAATTGGATAAGCGTTGTTGGCCCTGTTGGTAATTAATCTTCATCCATCCCTGAACTGTGTTATTGATCTAACGCAATCGTTTAGGCACTCTTTCACGAGGATCCGGCACATTTGGCAATAAATTGATAGTAACTACCACTGCAGAGTGTTCAACAAAATATGGACAACCTATAATTGCTTCAGGGCCATGTTCAATTAACTCTAATGAGTATCGTATTGTTTCGGTCATTGAAAAATACTCAGTCGACGTTATCTGTTGAACACAGCCGTTTGGTTGGTCACATTGTGAGGCAGCAAGTGATTGTACAACATGATTCTGTCAGCGTGATCATCCTCTCACCTAATTGGATGGCAGATCGCTATCGATGATTGAACCACTGGTGAATCTCCTCTTGCATACAACCTTCACTGACAGTGATTACTGATTAGAAGTAATGTGATTGCTCTCATTCAATAAAAAAATATTTGTGTGGCTTCTAATGATGGGGAGACCCTTACGAGTAGGTTCCACCTCGCCAATGTGTACTTGGCCAAATACTGGTCACCCATCTAAGAGCAGTTCACATTGTTTGTTACTCAACTTCACGATCACATATAAACCAATAATGCTCTTGAACAATATTGTTTCTCAACCTAACAGAAATTCAGATTCAGTTTGATGCTCAGGGTGTTTGAATCTTTACGGTTCTTATGGCAGCGACCAAATTAATCCAACAGAAGAGAGCTATATGTGTTATTGCATGGTCGTTCAATCCGTATGAAATATACTGTGAGTGACAATGTTTGAGTTTTAGTATGGTATGACTGAAGTATGGACAGCGACTTGATCTTCCATTAATCTCTAATCTTCACTCTATTTAAGGTTAAGTGTGAGAGAGAGTTTTGTCTTCCACTTCAGAAATGACGAAATAATATTATAAACCTAACTGGAAAAGCTATAGCTTCATCCTGCTGAATAATAAGTCAAAGTATATGGAATGAAATCAATATTGGAACAATCGTGATCCATTTGGAATAATAATTGGACCCATGAACTAGAATTCAAGAAAGGCTTTAAAAATTTGTACCTGATGAGAAGGTGACATAATAAAACCTCTGCAATGACAAAACAGTAAGTTGAAATAGAAAATTTGTAAATTTAATTTGAAATCAATTATGATGATAGACGCACAATGAACTAATTTTTCATATTTGTTTTATGTCAAAGCTGCACATAATAATAAAAACTTATAACCAGATTTTTTAAAGAGGAAAATAGGCTCGAAAAAAATAAAATTTTCCAATTTATAAGATTTTAATCTTGATTACATCGGAGGAAAATTGAGTAAACATCGCGTTAACGTAACAGTAGGAAATGAAAAATGCAATGTAAGGCATTCCAACAACATTTTTCATCGACTTCCTGATTTTGAACGTTGGCTCGATTAGGAAAAGCGAGCGCTGTACTTCAAATAGGGATGGAAATAGGTTGTGTTCAATTTTTGATGTGTGTCAAAATAATATTGAGCCGGATGTCGGTTGGATAAAAGCGAGTAAATTAGTTTTTCATACAGGTCAATACAGTGGATGCCGACACGGGGGGATTAGAGGATTCCAGTTGGTGGCTGTTCGGAAATCGAATTACGGCGAAATTAATCAATTTGGAGACATTATCCGGTAGATGTAACAGCAATTCGTTTGTTGTTTCTCGGTTTGATTATCAGTTGTGTTCGTTCTATATTGTACCCTTTTGTCCTCCAGCATTCACTTTTCTCCTAACATTCGCCAAAACACATGCTCTCCCTCATTCTCCCTCCCTTTTTGAAAAAATCCAAAAAAATCTCATTTTATCTCTATTCTTTCTACTTTCCCCTACATCACCATAAAGCATAATTTTGTTTCCATCATTCATCGTAATTGAGGCTTGATCAATATAGCCTGAGAACCGAGGAATCCGAAAACATATAGAAATGAATTAAATGTGAGCTGTTATTTGGGTTTATTTTTCAAATTTATGCCAAAAATATTATAATTTATGCTGCGATGTTCTTGTTTCCATAATCCTATGTTTCCGTCAATCAGTCCTATGGAAATTTGGATGTCATCTATGCCTTATATTTCCCAAAATATCGTTTTAGGTTTATTGAATACTTATAGGCTAATAATAACAAAACTTTTTAATGAAAGTTCACTGTTTCAACTGTTTAAAATTGATCTGTCATATTCACGAAAGCTGAAAATACAAGCTGTTTCTTTGAATTGTAACAGCGTGTCTTTTATGGAAAAAGAATGGATTTCTTTGCAATGATCAATCGTCATTACTCATTTGTTTCCAGCTGCTTACTTTCATCTTTCTCTTAATTGAATAAATTATTCCTAATTTATAGTTGATCCTAATTGAAAATAATATAGAGGTGATATTTATCATATGCTATGAATATTTTCAACATGTTATAAACTCATAAGATTAGCAGTAATGTATTATTGAAGAAAGTAATAGTTTTGAAGGAGCCAGGCTGCACCTTGATTTCAATGAATAGGATAAGAGTAATTAATTCTATTAATTCACCTTCTCTTCACCCTTCTTTCTTGCTCTTCATCTCATACATCCTCTCTTCCTCATCAAATCACTCTTTCTTTCACAATAATATTATTCCTTCTCCTACACAATCTCTCTACCACCTTTCTCTCACAATAACCTTCCACCTTATCACCCTCTCTCATTCACACAATCTCTTTTCAATTTTTTTCCTCAAAATAATCTTCTACCCTCTCCCACTCACATACTCTCTTCGACTTTTCTCCCACAATAATATTGAGAAAGGCTAGGTAGCCTAGCCGAGCGCCGGCATGCTGTTGAGTTTTGGAGAAACAGCAGCTAGTGGAGCGTTAAAACCCGAAGTCCGTTCAAGGGTAACAGGCCTCCGCCAGAGCACAGAGCGCTGTCGTATTTCTTTACGAGGGTATTGCGATTGCCAGACGACTTGCACTGTGCTGTGCTGAGGGCCCAACCTGCTTTTTGCCCGAACGAGGCCACTTGTTCGACGAGCCGAGTTGTTGCAACCCTTTCTCGAAATGGGAAAACCTCAAGCTGGGTTGGCTACCGCGCTCTGTTTTATATTTTCCTTCCTTTGTTGTAACGGTCCAAATAAACCGATCACCTCCCGAATGCAATTCCACTGAAAATACAGCCAGACACCACCTTGTGAGACCCATTTCCTGCATCCGTATCAAACATTTCAATGAAAAATGCAAATTACTATTCTCTCCACTTGGATCGATTCTAGAACAAAACATCATTGAAAATCGTTATGATTTGAATAAGATAAGTAGTTTGAAACAATAAGATCATTATATTTGAAACTAATATTGTCATACAAATACAGAAAATTGTTGAGATTAACCTAGTCTCTATCGTTGGTCCTTTCACTCCCTAATATGATAATAATAATAATATTAATCACTTGTATAATAATGATGATAAACTGTTTTGTAATTATTATAGTATACAGTTAGTTTTTTTCAGCACAATACGTTTTTTCAGAGTTTGATAATAATTAGTTATCAGTAGTTCAGTTTAAATGTCGTGACAGTATCCATGATTCGAATATCACGCAATACAATGCAATAATCACACAAGTAGGGGTTTCATAGCAATAAATTATTCTGTCCATGAAAGTTATTATGAAATATTGTTTTTTCAACTGAAAAAGACCCATAATCCTTTTTTTCTTGCTACTACAAAAAAACGGAATCTGAAATGGATAATTAGTCTACAAACAGATAGAATAAAATAAATTTTGCTATACAATAAAGTCTGTCTAAAAATAGTTCCTATTGTGCTATAGAGAATGATAATGATGGAGAGTTCTATCAATGTTGATTTTCAATCACATCCACTTGTTTATTATAATGATAAAGCATTGACTTAAAGTTTTGGAAAACAGCGTATTCATATTCCTGTTGAATAATGATCATTATTTCAGCTTGAGCCTGTATCAAGTATGATGTAACTGCTTGATACCTGTCCAAGTGTTCATAGTAGATAATGTTAAATCTAAATTTTGAAATGGAGAAATAGCTGGAAAACTTTAGTCGAATAAATGGTGGTCGAGTACATGGAATCAGAAGCGTTATCCGGCTTTACATTTCTAATTTATCACATTGAATTGCAGTCGAAAACGGTTACAAGTAGAAGCTATCTCCACTCGAGCAGAGTGGAATAGCAGAAAGGCTGACTGCATGTTGTTCAGGTCTCTATTAATTAGCCCTTGATAATTGAATAACCCTGCGTGTTGTTTACGAAACTTTGTCAAATTCACTCTGGAATACATTAATTATAGGAGAGAGAGTGAAACCGCAGCTCGAACCAAACACACATGCCGACCTACTGATTCTCTAAGTAATGTTCTGACGGAGAACGTGAACTTGATTGTCGGATGGGGGCGTAATTATTAAACACGTTCACTGGTTTTCTTGTGTCATTAGTCAATGTGATTAAAAAGCTTGATTGATAACATTGACTTGCTGGACATCTCGTTCTATTTGAGAAAAATACTATACAGTATTCATACATATAATGCCTACAGTATTCATGCACTTTGTATAAATAAGAAAATTTTACATACAATCAAACATGGTGATTTTTGATGATATAAACAACTGGTATCCTGAATAACTCTATTTTATTACTTATTATCTCAAATATTCTAATCGATGATTCCAAGTAGGCTATGCTTATTGCAGATTTGTTATATCTTATTCAAAAGATCCCTAACGTTCGACTTGATTGTGATTCTAGAAACTTTTTGTAATCTAGAATCCAGAATGAAGGGGGCAAATGAGATAAATGAATAAATATTCTCATTACTTTCAATGGTGGGTAGACCTTTACGGGTAGTTCCACCTCGCCAATGTGTACTTGGCTAAATACCGGTCACCCATCGAATTTAAATTTTGATTTAAATCTTAAATCACAATCTTTTCATCATTTTTATAGAGCGATAATAATAATTATTAAGGCAATGAGAAAACTTTTTAAATCAGTATTTGTCTAGTTGTAGGCTAATGAAAATTCAGTTTTTGAGTAGTTGTGAAGGTGATATTGTGGTAGTTATCCATATTGAATGAAAAGTCAAGACGTTGTCAAACCACCAGTAGTTTGACAATGTCTTGTCTTTTCATTCAAAATTCATCAGATTTGTGTGTGTTTAACATTCTAAATTATTTAATCTTATTCTCTATAAGCTTTTTTCTTTCAAAATATCATACAATAATTCAATGTTCTTAGAAGTATGATTTCAATTACTATTGTAACAACAAATAGTAGCTATTGATTGATGGAAATTCTTCAACAAACTACTTCATGTTGAAAATTTACAAGTTGTGAATATTATATCTCATTTATGATTGCTGAGTTGATTATATTAATTACAACACCTAATGATTTTCCATCTCCCAAATAATTTTCTTTCGCAATAACAGACTTGAACACTCTACTCTATTATTCTACTCCATGGATTGATGAATTGATTTATCAATATAATGAATTTATATAATTCAATATCATTATCTAATCCATTCATTTGATATAATTCATGAAAAATATCATCAATATCGTCAACTTTTTGAAATTTTAATTTTTCAGTTGAGATTCAAATATTTCCAGAGTAGCCTTTGTGATTTTTATGATGATCCAAAGTTTCCGGTATTATTCACGTCAACTGAGGTTCATCTATTTGAAGTGGGGTTGCGGTGAGTCACTTGCCTCACCTCAGACGAAACACCTTCTGAGCCTAATTACACCGTGAACGTGCTTGCCAAAGTTGCCAGAGCTGCTCTTTTGTGCAACCTACATATAAATGCGGCAGTGCTGAGTATGCGGTGGACAATGCTCGTGATAAATAATTAAACCTTTGTTTCATCTATGCACCAACAACATTTTCGGTAACAACTCAACAATACTGACCGGAGCTTTTTGCTTCTCCAATGTTGAATGTATAATGCAGAACATTCAGCATTAATATACACTGTCTGCATTATTTTAAAGTTTATGATAACGGTCCTAATGACATCTAACCCACAGTCCTTGTTCATTCTACTATTATATAATAGCACAGTCTTCTAATATACTCACTGAAAATGTTGATCATTATCTTCAATGAAACGGTACCTGAAAACGTTGAAGCCCTTATGATGCATCATATTTGCAAGCAGATCTATCAAGTTTTCTAGGGTGTATCTATTGAGATTTCCTTTAAAGCGTCAAGTGACTGTTCATATTTGATGCAATTGCTTGGATACTATATATTTCAATAATTAGATTTCCTGGGAGATTTTAAAAATCAACAATTCAGAGTGGCATTTTATCATTAGTATTCTATATGTATAAAAAATACAGTATATAATTTTTTTATCAGTATCATGGTACTTCATCATTTAATTTTCAATGAATAATATCAATATAAAGTAGGCTTTGACTTTCCAAGCCGATTCTCTATAAGGCCAATTGGAGAGAAAAAAGAACCCTCACTTTGAAAATATCTGTCTGAGGATTATTTTATTAATTTGCAAATATTAATATGATTCGTTACAGCTATTACTTGCTAACAGTATACGATTATATAGGGCGACAGTGTCAAAATAATTATAGTTTCGATAGATGTATTTTTCTATGTCAAAAAAAGTTTGATCAAACAAATTTTTTCTCATACGAATCGTTGATTTTTGCTGCATTGAATGTAATGTCATTTGGCAGAGTGAACGAGGAATATGATTGGCTAGCAACCAGATTGCAATGCAGCTAGCTGTTGATTTGGCAGAGACGAAGTTAGAATAAATGTTAGGCTAGTACACGTCTATTAGCTTTTATTTAAATGACTCGTTCTGAGGTTAGCGAAGACAAATTGAAGAGATGTATGAATAGAATGGGATATGCACAAAATTTTACGGAACGTCGACTTTTTCAACAGTTCAGTGCATATCCAGCTGAAGGGAAAACGCAGCAGGTCTCACAATGTGATTTGGAAGCTTGTAACGAGGAAAATGAAAAGTTGAAGAAAAATAGCCGGGAGAAAGGAAATTGAGGTGGTGGTGAGGGGGAATGGAGGTGGAGAAATAAGAAGGATTAAATTAGCAGAGAGAGAGGAAATAAGTGCGAATAAGAAGGTAAAAGTGCTAGGGAAGAAGGATGTCGAAGAGTTGGTGAGGGGTACAAGGGGAGTGGTGTAGTGTTAAATGAGCAGCATTCATCTTCAGAACGTGGAGGTTAAGAAGTAGAGGGAAGTAGAGTAGGTAAAGAGGTACCGTGAAAGGGGAGAAATAAGTAGAGGAAGCAGGGATGGAGGAAAAGAGGATGTGAGAATAGCAAATAGTGATTGGGAGTAAGGAGTGGACAAGGAGGATGAGGAAGATTGATTGATTCATAGTATGTTTCGAACAAGACAAATTTAATGAAAGTGGTTTAGGAAAGAATACTGTGTGTGAGATTCTAAAAAGTGAGTAAGAGCTCTAATAATATCTCTTAATTCATGTGAAGATAAAATAGATGGGAGGAAAACAAATAGGATATTCGAAAAAACGACTCGTAGATGTTAAAAAGAGAGATTTTGGAAGATCTGGAAAAATAAGAAGAAGAAGAAGAAGAAGAAGAAGAAGAAGAAGAAGAAGAAGAAGAAGAAGAAGAAGAAGAAGAAGAAGAAGAAGAAGAAGAAGAAGAAGAAGAAGAAGAAGAAGAAGAAGAAGAAGAAGAAGAAGAAGAAGAAGAAGAAGAAGAAGAAGAAGAAGAAGAAGAAGAAGAAGAAGAAGAAGAAGAAGAAGAAGAAGAAGAAGAAGAAGAGGAAGAAGAAATAAAGGAAGAGGGAAGACATAGGAAGAAGATGAAATTTTTTTGTTAGTTGAGTTGAGGACGTGATATTGTGGTAGGCCTAGTTATCCATATTGAATGACAAGACAAGTTTCCCTTTTTACACCATTATAAATCTCTGGTTACAGTATCTTAAAAAAACTTGGTAATATAATATTTCCACTTTTCCTAAATTAAGACATGAATGAGTAAGATAGTGATTGAAGTGGAGCAAGACAAGATTGAAAAAATGGAATGGAATGAAAAAAATTGATAATATTGACCGTGAAAGAAGCTAGAGGAAAGGGAATGTACAAAATAAGATAGAAATAGACTGTTGAAGATTTTCTGAAGCCAAAAAAGTGAAATTACGTTGAGGATAAAATGAGGAAGGTGTTGGAATGTAGCGGGTTGCGCCAAGTGTTGTATTGTGGCAGAAGTAGAGAGGCAACTGAGGAAAAATAATATTGTCGTGTCTCATCCCTCTTGATCATTGGAGCAAAATGCGTGACTCACTTCGGATGAGATGATCCTTAAGAGGTGACGTCAATCTTGCAAATTGAGTGGAAAATAAAACAGCGGGATAACAGCACCCGACTAAGGAGCTGTAAGTGCGTCTCTTATAATAGAATACGCCGCAGCATTATGCTTCAGTTGAGGATGCGGTGTACTCAAATTGAATACAATCCTCGGATTTTGAGGTATTTCCCTAATTGATATGTTCACACTCAAACTGAGGCTGCAGTGCTTGATGGATAATTGGTTACCTAGGGAGTGGATGAAATTTATGTAGGCCTACTTTACAAATTGTTTCATCTTGTTTCTTGTTCTCGAATACAGTACTGTATTTGCTCTCTCTAGCGCAGAGAGAGTGCGTTATAACGTGATATAGGAGAAATTTTAAAATATGAGAATAATTTGTTTCTCTTCCTTGATCATGATTATTATCCTAGTTATGCTCGTTCAAGTGATTCAGTTGCCCTACAAGTATCAAATAGTCCAGTCACTGAGTTCATCTCATGATTCATCAACGATTCCACTCAAAGTTCAGCAGCTCCGCTCATCCATGGAAATTCCGTATATTGACTTACTTTGAACGATGTACCTGAATTTTCTCTCCAATCAGTATCGACTGAGAGAATAAATCATTATATCTACCTTTATATTCTCACTCATCTGCTGTGTCGGCATCTCGGCATACATAGGATCAGAGCATGTAGCATCAAATTATCGGATTAGGCTACATCAATTGATTGACTAAGCTGGAATTTTGCAAACTCGAAGTACTCGAAGTAAGTAAACTTCTGGAGCTCAACTACTATTGATTTTGAGCTGCGAAATATCAGATACAAGAGTAAATTCATTGAATCCAGGATGTTCTCAGAACCCAGAAAGATGTTTGCAGTTGAAAATTTTCAGCATTTCTTCTTTAAGGAGAAATTTATTTCCAGTTTGAGTGGAAAATTTCAAACTTAAAATTAGTGAAATGTTAACTTAGTGAATAGAATATACTAAGTGATATAATATACTTGGTGAATAAATGTTAAAGTGAAACTCTACAGTGAATATACTGGTTAGAAAAAGTATAAAGTGCAGAGCCGAACACTAGATTTAAAACTGTGGACTATTGTCTCATCCATTTTTGAGGCCGAACTAGCTCAATAAATAAAAATAGGAAGTTTGAAGTCATAATGAACGATTACAGACTACGAAGTCCCAATTAAAGCAAATGATTATTTTTATTTTTAAATAAGTAATTACATGAGTGTTTTCATCAACTGGAGAATAATTTTTAGAAACTGTTATGACAGTGTTTATGAACTAGTACATTACAAGAATGCCACTAACATATAATATTGAATGGAAAAGGCAGATATATTTCCACCATTTAGTCGAGTGTTCACTTATTACCACTTATTAGAAATATAGTAGCATTCTTTTCAATAATGATCATATAATCATGACTGTATCTAATGTTTTAGATACACAGATATAGGTGTGAACTTTCTAGTCTGAAACACCTCATATTGATGCTTATATAAAGTAATCTCTGACACCTATATATGAATCAAACATTGTACACAAATTTGCATCTGCTATTAGATTAAAAATGTATTGGCAAATCTAATGAATGGAATCACTCTTGAATTTGAATTGGGTGCGTGAGAACGAATGGTCCATTTCAATATTCTGACCATCATGTAATCGGGAGCGCTGCAAAGTATTTGAAACCTGATCACGTTCATGATTATTCTCAACTGATTGGATTCCCTGGCATAGTGATGCCAATTTTGATTGTCTGTTAGAAGAGGCGCGGGAGAAGTGATCAGGAAATCATTCATCAGAGTGAAGTGGAGTGATAAGAGAGAACTTTGATCGGCGACCGTTGTCTTCTACAAGGTGTAACCTGACCCACTTCAGAATTAAAACGGGAGATGGGCAACTGAAGGTTACATAGTAGACGTGTCTGGAATCTTACATCCACTTTATTCAGGTTTGACGACCAACGGTGAGTCGTTGTGTCGTTGAAAGTGCCGATAAAAAGTAGATTTCAGCAAACGATCTTGTTTTACTTCGAGCCTCGTTTTCATAAAGGTGACATGAGAGTACAAAAGTAATGTAATTTGTAGCCGTTGCAGAACAGAGTGAGATGGTGAATGACTCAATACAAACATGAATGACCATGCTTTTTAAGATTGATAAGATTTAGCTACTGCAGTGTCAGGATCATTAGGACTGAAAGGT
Organism: Sogatella furcifera; assembly: GCA_017141385.1. Lineage (NCBI taxonomy): Eukaryota > Metazoa > Arthropoda > Insecta > Hemiptera > Delphacidae > Sogatella > Sogatella furcifera. The sequence continues at coordinate 20,819,277 of CM029546.1, forward strand.
CGAAGATATCACAATATTCTCACAATGTTGAAAAATTATTCAACTGAAGAACTGAAATGTTCAATATAATTTATCGATTGTGTACAATTTATAGTTCAATCAAAATAATATTAATAATAATTATCTAAATTTTCAATCACCTTCGATTTTCATGATATGGGGTAAAACCTTTTCCTCCTTTAACAAGCGCCAATACATTGAGTCTGCATACTCGGTTCAGATCCTTGGTCGAGTTTATTTTCTCGATCAATTCTTGTGCTTTGAATCCTCGGTTCAGATCCTTGGTCAAGTTTCTTTCTTTGAAAAATAATAATTGGGCAGTAAAAGTGACCTTTTCCTTTTTTCAGAAGAAGACTAGAATTTCCATCCCGCGATTTTATCATGATCTAAAAATATCATGAGGATTACTTTTCTTGAAAGAATATGGAAGAGTAGGCCAATTGCCGATTAGCGGAAAGTCTATTTCAATTTCTATTCGATTTCTATTCCCATTGGAATTGATAAGATAAGAAGGAATGCTATTTGAGCAAATCTTGACATACGACTTGGAGATAACTGCAGTAGTTAGGTCAGCTGTGATAGTGTCTTGTGCAACTCAGGCATTGAGTATAGCATTACCAAAGGGATATCAAGGCCACAAGACATCTCTTGCATAATTACCTTGCTTCCTGGCTCCAAATACACACAGACACCCTTGTATAGCCCGTTACGAAGGAATTACCATTTCAAAAGATGCCTTCTCAGCTTTGGCAGTCAACTCAACCAAAGGTCTAATGAGTTATGTCACTCATTACTCCAGCCAAACCAACTCACTCCGCCACTGCCTTCATTCTTCGCCAATTCGACTACATAAACACTTGCAGCCGCAAGATTCTCTTGCCGCTCTTCTCTATCGTTGCCAAAACTACTCCTTCACTATTCACAGCCTCCGTGGCAGTCACTAAGCCGTGAACGGTCCCTCACTCCAGATTTCACTCACCAGAACAACTTCCATTATGCGAATTGAATAGATTTGTCATTTCTATAGCTCAATCAGCTCAAAACCTCATGAAGGTTCCACCACTAACGGCATCCGAGTTCTATCACTACTTCGATTAGCTGCATTTCATTCAGCTCAAATCCTATGCTGAGGATTTCGAGAACTTCCATCAATCAACCAAAGCTTGGCCAAGTGAATTTATTGATTCTCCATTAACATGAAATTAAAAATATAATCAATTTTGAAAGATATAAAGGATACATCATTGGAGTGCACCAAAGATATCTCCCTACATGGTCACATACAGTTCTCGAATCAAGATTTTGATAGAAAATCAATCTCTTATGATTGAGATTGTATAATTGTGTTTGTCACAAAACTCTATATAATAAGATTGAAATGAATCAGAAAACTATATCTACTAGCATCACTCAATCTTATCAATCGAAATGAAACGTTGCATATTTTCAAATTATGAGAAGATGACCCTTTGCGATCATTGAAGCTATTTAATTTGGATATTTGTCTGATGCCTATGATTCTGAGCTCAAAACAGTCCAAATAATTTATTGTCATCTTATTTTCCAGGTTAGTAGAAATTGCGAATCATGAGGATTGAAGAGTGATTTATACGCGTACTACTCTACTTGTTGAAGTGGAAATATGCATGGCGGTTTGAGGTGAGCATTATACATTATTAATTGTAAGTGAATTAGTTTTCGAATCCTCCTTTGTTGGGAAAAGTTTCAATGTCATATTTTTCCATAATTCATTGCAACGTGAGAAAACTTTTGATCTTATAGAAATGAGAGTATAGTCTATTTATTCCCACCGAGGTGAGAGCAGCATTTTCAAAAAGACCATCCGATCGATAAACATGTTATCTTTGCAGCAATAATCACATCATTTCCAACCTACTGGGTAACCAGGGTGTATAGGACTACAACAGGCTTAGGGAAAAATTGAGAATACGGGACTTGAAGCGTGTAATAACAAAAGATACGTTCCCCTTTTTGCCAAGTAAAAACCTGTTGTGTTTTTCCCTGAAGTCGTTATATTCAAAACCAGAGAACATAATATTCCAGACAGTAGGAGGACGTTAGGCTTATTACAGTCGTATAACATATCATAGAATGGTGTTGAGCTAAAAAGGATCTCATACTTGCTTGGTGTGAATTATTCAGGAACTCGTATCTGCCTGCTTGCTGGATGATATTTCCCATTTCACATCCATTTTTTGGCCTTACCCTCCCAGTTTGAATATAGCCCACTAGAGACAAGAATTTTTACTCTCGGATTGAGGTTGAAAAGGAATCGCTCCAACTGATCAAAATCGAGATATTATAAGATTGATTGAATAATGGATCATATTTTGAAACTACTGTACTGTATTTTCAATAAGAACTAGCAAGCCCGCAGCGCAAAGCGCCATTTCACCTCATGAAAACAAATGTACCTAATTAGTACGTTCTAAAATCCGAGAAATGTCATCATGTAATCTACCCTTATAAAATTAATTAATATACAATAGATAGGTCCGCTCTTATCTGAACAAGATTATCCATCATTAGAAGCCAATGTAACAGTTCAATGCAGACAAATGTATTTTCTTTCCTTTCCCTTTTATAAATTTCCTTTCCCTTGTATTAGCCTAAACAAATAATATAATTTTTAATATTTCAAGTACGTTGGACTTTATCTAAACTTACTTTTCAAGCTGAAGATTTGAAATCAAATAAAGAATTTGAAGGAAAAAATATGATTTTTGAACGAAGAAAATCAAATAGAGAAAATAATAAACTCCTTTCAAAAAAGTAAACCTAAACCATTGTCTTGAAACATTGTAGTTTGGAGTTCTGACTCTCTGAAAATGATAATATATTTTTATTTGATTCAAATTTGAAAATATTCCAGTGAACTCAATACTGAGACTAGTTTTTTCAGACATCAACACATAGTAGAATATCATATTTCATTCCTTAATTGAGGCATATGGAAGAAATTCAAGTGACATGTGAAAAAATGTGAATTTTGAGAGCAGTTTGCAGAGCATAGGGAGAGATGTGCGGTTTGAATAGCAATTGGAACGATTCACGAGTTGTGTTCATTGTTGGTGCAGTGGTGAATCAACAACCAGAAGGCAGACAGACGCGGCGGCGGCTGAATACGGACGGACGGCGCTGTAGTTGGATGCGATGTCGGCGCATAAAAAACCGGCATCTGTCAAAAAAGAAGCAGCCAACAGCGGAAAACATCGGCCTTATTCGAATAGAGCTCTTGAATGTAATTAATGGCATACTTGTAGGAGAGACTTTTTTCTCTCAGCCTGCCCCAGCATTCAGTATAGCTGACGGAAAACGTAGGAAAGCTACTGAATATTCCGCTGTTCCATTTCATACATAGGGCCGCAGGCTTCAGAAAATATTGATACAAAATTCTATGCTGTCACAATTTTGACGCTTCAAGAAAAACTTGAAACTATACACCTTCATTTCCACTGTTATCCTACTTCCAGCTAAGTGTGAAATTTTCCTGGTTATTTTTCTCTTCTCAAATTGGGCAGAGAAGCTACTGTAGTTGATTATTTCCTGAATAACAATATACGATTCGGGCGCTTCACCTGTTCCGTGGCGCTTCACAACCGCCAGTGTAAACAAGAGAATCAGGCTTGTGCAATAAGATTCATTCAAAAATACAAATAGATTTAATTTTCTATCATAATATAATAAGAGGGTTTCAACTTCACTTTGTTACTTATTGTAATTCAACTCAGTGAGTCTCGAAATCGACTCGATCATATACCAAGCCTGATATTAGTGCAGTTTTATAATGTACTTCAATAGTTTTATAATGCAGTGATACTGAGAATTTTGGTGTAGAATCAAACAAATTCAAGCAAGAAAAAGGTTGAAAATTAACTATCAATATGTCTGTCATTGTTTTGAATAAGAAAGTAAATGAATCAAGTATAGAGAAATGACATGAAACTAATGAATGCTCACCAATTTAATAAAAACTTTCATTGTATGTTAATAGTTTCTATTGCGATGAAGCTACTTGGTTTCTTCCAACTCTGTTGTATCCATAATATTACGTTAGGCTATTTGGATTCCACAACTTTTCAAAAAGTATTTGACCACACTTCTTCGATAACACTATTCAGCTCTTACGTGGATTACACGAGGACAGACGTCCGGATATACATTTCTACATGAAGTGTGTAGACTAATCGGAGAATACGTGCATGCTCTGCAAGTTTCGAAACCCATTAATTTCGAGATAAAATTTGAAGATATGTAGTAGAAGTCACGCTCCATAATGAAAGCATTTTGTTGTAATGTCATGATCCATCATCATTATAAAGTACGACCTCATTGGAACCCTTCTCTTTGCTTAAGATTCTACATTCTACTCATTAAACCTTCTGATGAAGTTGATTAATTCGGATAATCCATACCCTACATTACGATTTTATATTTAAAAGACGAGGTTGTAGTTCACATACTCATAAATCATGCGGAACATAACGATGGCCTAAAATAATATATATTATCTCCTCTTTGAATAAGATACTTAGATAAATTATTTTTCCCCACACAACATTGTACGATACTAGAAAAAGTTCATTATCCTAGCTAGAGTTCAGACATGAAAAACCCACTCTTTCCATTGAATAATACAATACAATAATAGGCCTATTATGTTCGTAGAGTCTGCATAATTGAATCTTGTAAAACTGGTGGCTCATACCGACGAAACAGGTGAAGTGCTGTACTGCTGTACAGTATAAGATACGGACACTTCACCTGTTTCGTGGGTCCGATCCGCCAGTGCCTTGTAATAATGATTTGGGAGATTGGCTAGTCGTTAGTAAAGATAGTCATTTGTTTCTCGTCTCTGGAGGAATAGTGATTGTTGCATTACTTACTAACTGATTAACTGGATGTTATTTAGAGGTGCTCTGCGTCGTTATTTGGTTACGGAAACTAGCTTATGGTCAAGAGGATCAACGTGCTAACCACACGTTACATCTGTTCTGGTATATGATACTTTAGTTGAATAGTGGAGTGAATATGACACTGTTTTTCTTATTTACACTGCTTATGGCCTAAGCCTTTCATGGGCTGTTTAGGCATGGACAAACAGAAAATAAACTCATTCTACTGGATAAAATAATTCTATATGTAATGGTATACATTATTATAACACAGTTATAAGACATTTAGCTATAACGTACAAACTCCGGAATTCCCTGGGATCATATCAATACAATACAATGGGTTGTTTACATAATTTATAGTATCTCTGTATTGTCCTTAAATGCCCATATTGTCTGCCTAGCTTTGTCCAAACTACTTAGCAACATTGAAGGTAGACCCTTGGCTGAATAATGTTGTGCAATTATGAATGGAGCTTGGTAATTGTTTGATAGATCGAGGCAAACTCCCTGTCCTCAAATTGTCAAGGCAAACTTCTCATCCCATGGCGTTCGGTTAATCCGTTGCTGAGTGCCCCCATTCCAACCACTGGATCAAACCACTTATCTCTTCGAAAGTTCAGTCGTTACTTTGATCATAGTCTATTTTTCTCGAAATAATTACTATTTTTGCAATATTTTCGTATAGTTGACGACCCAATTATGTTTGATAGTGGTCGTCCTTGCCTCCAAGCTAACTAGTGAACTGAAATGTTCCAATTTTTGTTCCATTCCAAGCTAATAAGTAAAGTGAGTTGTTCCAGTTTTCGTAACGAGATTATTATGTTGTTGGAACTATTGTGATAAAATGTTAATTCAATCTTCAGGGATAGAGTAACTATCAAAGTATAACTATAGTTATAACTATTTAAGCGTGGAATATGATTGTTTAAAGGTGGGGATAGCACTATACCAAAACTAATAGAAATACTGAAGACTCTAATATACAGTAATATTCTCACAATTTTTGTCTATCTAATATTTGAAATGGATTAAAATTTTACCGATTCTGCAAATAACAACTTTAATTCCTCTTATTGTCTAGTGGAATATCAGAAAGTGAATTCTCTTTGTATTATTACAAAACAAGCTAAGTTCTCAAAACGAAAACTCGCAAAACTCCTAGCTCTCTTCTCGACGAGAGTACGACTATCTCTGAAATGCGCCAATTTGAGGGCATTACATTTAGCCTATCACACGTCATCGCATGTTCGAAACAATATTACAAGGAGTGAAATTGCAAAAAGAAACACTGCGACGTTTTGTACGAAACTATAGCGAAATTATAGCTCAAAAAACTTTAAAAACATACATCATTACTAAATCTGTTTCTAGAGATTTGAGTTGGACTTTGTCAATGAAAAATATTTTAATATAAATTAGACTTCATAAGCCCAAACTGATAACCAGGTATCAATGTATTTGTGGGCTGACTGAGTGACTGTGGCACTGAACAATTATTGGTTCTGACACTGAATTATTAGATTTGATCAATTATAGAGGATCTGTTGAGAGTGTATTGAATTTGATTAGAGAGAAACTGTTCACAGTGTTTGAGAAGGAGCTACGTGCATTGTTGGTGGTGTATAAGAGGAAAATAAGTGTACAAATACGCGGCACTTGGGAAACGAATGGCTTTGGCCAGTAGACGCCAGGGTTAAAATTACTTCCAGAGCTATTTGGCTCCATGAAAGCTTATTCCGTTGTTGAATGGATGGTGTCGAGGAGAGAATCGAGCAGAGGTGGAGGGGACGCCAGAGAAAGCTACATTGGCTAGCCACCGTGCAAAGCGGATTTTTTTTTCAATTAATTTCAATTAAGTAAGTAGGGCGAGGGCCTGTGAGAACTTTACAGTAGTAATTAATTACAGTGAAAGGAGACCACGTGGTTGGTTCGACGAAAGTTTCGACCCTCGTTCATTATTATGGGTCCTTTATGAATAGTATAGGAGACGCTTGACAAAACGCCTTGTCGACAAGACCGGACGACTGCCGAACCTATTACGAACAGAATATACCTGTAGAATACCGCTGCTTCATCAACCAGCAAACAGCTGCTTCATCCGAATTACAAATTATTCAAATACGAGTAGTAATATAAGTGGAGCTAATGTAAACAAAATGTGCGTGATGGATTTAGCAGGAACACAGGAAGATCAATCAGCAATTCCTTCAAATGTTTGTCTATAGTAAATATTGATTGTCCTATCTGGTTGAAGTTATACCATATGCTTTATTCTTTTGACAGTTGACTCGAACAGGTGTGGCGTGATGGTAAATTGCCAGATTTCTACGTGGTGGTCTTCGGTTCAATTCCTACTGACTAGAAACACTTGGTCAATAAGGATTGTACAAGAATAGATCAAATGGAAGTTATTAAGATTCACGCAACCAGAAGCAGAACATCATTGTTTAAATTGCGCAATGATCAAACATTGATAAAGGCTGCTATCTAATGCTGCTTATATTTTGTTGCTGATCAGCAAGGATTACAGGAGTTGAATGTTATTATTGCGATTACAAATAATGATCTCATAAAATTTGAATAATTATTTTGAAAATTATCCGCGGCTTATTCATTTACTTTCTCATCATCTTAAATCAAACGTGAACCACTCAACAAGTTGGTATTCAGCCCTGAGCATCAAAATGCCATTAAACTTGTTTTCATTGCCGGAGAGCCACTGTAATTCCATCTCCCCAGCGAAGCTTTGAGAATTGTAATTATTATCTCGCGTGAGAGACTTGCTTTAGCTCGGCGAGATTTTCCAACCTATAAACGAAGGTAGGCTTCCGCCTATTCTCAAGTATCCAAATAATAAACCTGACATTTTCTCAAGATAAACTGGATGCTTGAATAATCCGAGAACTCATTGAATGTCGAAATTTGAGGAGAAGCTAATGGATGACAGGAAAAGAACGCTATCTAATCAAAAATGTAATCCTCGAGACTTGAATAATAAAGAATCGAACTCTGAAATGACTTTTAAAATCAATATCACCGCTCTCGAGCAGCGTTGAGAGGATTGCTTTTCTCCCTTTGCATCCTGGTGAGAATAAATGCTCAACCAATTCATTCCTATTTTGAATTCATTAAATGCGATTGAAACCAATTTTATCTAAGACATTCAAATCTATCCAGATGGAGTAATTGGTCGTCATTGAGTTCTTGTCGAGATAACGAGTAGAGAGTTCTACTAACTAGTGAGATTTGTAAGACCCTCAATATTGATTGCAAGAAAATGTTCAGATTCTCCAATATAGTCATAACAAAGTAAGTTTCAGAAATTTGTTCGAACAATTGACCAGTTTGAAGGCTTTGGAAGCTATTGACTCATCCATGCACTCTAGATCTAAGTTCGCACGTTAATTCAAGCAAAAAACGTTCAATATAGTTTAAGAAGTGTTAGGGAAGAAGAGATTTCAGACTCCTGAAAATATTCAATAATACTGTCATGAATTTGAAGAAACCCTAGTTTACAATATAGTGGAGTACAAGAGTAGAATAGTAGAGTTGTTTTTGAGATCACCCAAATTTTTGCCATCGTATGAGTCGTCCCCGCAGCTCTATTCAAAACGCTTGTTAGTCTATTATTGAGAACTGCAATGGTCATTGGCATTCCATGATGAGGACATTCAACAAATAATAATGGAATTGGACGCTGCAGCGTGCTCTCGAATTCCAAGGATACTTCCCAGACTCCACTCAATGCAAAGTGAGAAGCTGAAGCTATTCAAATGACCCAAAATGGCTCAGATCGAGGATTTCGTACGAAATCAAGAATTTCAAGAATTTTCCCTCTATCAGTCAGTCGGTGTAAATGCTGGATGTAGTCGAATTCCAACATCATGGAATTTAATTGAAAGCTAAAGTTTTTGTGAATCCTTTTCAAACACGATCAGACCTCAGTAGACTCATGCTAATGATGTGGAGCTGTTCTCCACTCTCAAAACCATTTCCGGAAATTCGTGCATTCTGGAAGAGAAATCTCTCAAAGACGTCACGTATAAACACTTTTTCAACTTGGAAGTTTTTATAGGATGAAACATGAGGACATTATGGGCAATCTTTCCCACTTTCTCGAAAACTTCATGTTTCATCCTAGTCACAATACATTGTGGAGAACACTAACAAGTTGTTATTTTTCAACAGAACTCGTTTTATCAAAAATGTCCTGAACCTAAGAAATACCATTGACGAATTTCGTATTTCCCTTCACTTTTCCAACTGATCTTGATATAAATATTTTTCCATTTACAAGATGTTCTTGATTGTATTCCATGAAAAGAGTTTAATTCGAATAACTTCTTTAGAACTACCTTGAAAGTGAGTGATTGTAAGTATAAGGTACCTAAACTTGCTATTGAACCCTTTTAATTCCACACTCTTCAATCAAATGTGTGCACATTGTATAGAAGGCCTTGACAGCTTATTACCTAATCACAATATCTGGAAGATACTTCATGTAAAAGGCAATCAATAATAGAGTGTTTTAGATCATGTTTGGAATATATCATGTTCTGGATTAGAACTAGTGCAGTTATCAAAGGATGAATGAAGAGAGCGAAGAAGAGTGATAGAGCTAGAGCATCCTGTTCAATTTAGCTGTCACCTCAGCCTCACTACACAGCAGCAGCTCGTGTGCCGATGACATCCTTGCACAGATTGAATGAGCATCCTCCATGTGATAAATCAATATATGTATCATCGTTTGCTGCGTTCCTTCTAGATGAATTCCAACAGCTATCTTGTGTGGGCCTGTGAACATCAGTCTGTCAGAATTTGCAAATGAAACCAGCCCGACTTCATCTGCATAGTAAATGATCCCCTCCCCTCCCCCGCCACCTTCAACCTCAACCTTGTAGGTAGGTTCGACTTTGCTGTAAGACACGCCTTTGATAGATCGGCTATGGGTCTTTCAACAGCCAGCTCAAACATGTCTAGTTATGAACTTCACATCGTGTGAGATTGGATCTTCAGATCTTTCGGTTCAATTCAGGGTGTTCGGCCCATGGTGTGATTTTACTGCGAAGGAATATGTTGATTGATGGATGCTCAGAAATTTATCTATAACTTATTCTATCATACTTAGAAAATATGTAACTTACAATGATACACATTTTTGGCAAAAAGTTTTATTCAATGGTTTTGGAAGCATACTTCATTAATTTATTCGATGAAATACAGAATTACCTTCACGGCTGCTGTGTTATGTCAAAAGATGAAGATTGGTATATCTTGCACTATTCCTAGATTGAAAATACTATGTGAGCATGAATTAAAATATAAAGTGCATTTTGTGAATCCTGTACAATGCCAGAAATCTGATATCCTCCGTTGCCTGACAGTTGATATTGTCAATATAATTTTATTGTAAATGGCCAGCTTTGGGTCCATAATATGCACCCAAATATCAATAGAAATTATGAATATTCAATTCCATATTGATCAGATGATCACTTCAATCGAACCAAGAATAAAATATTTCGTTTATTGAATAACAAGGGATGAGAATTCCCGCTCACATTCTTGCACGCTTCAGTCTATGCCAACGTCATTCGTTTCTCTTTACCTTTTTCTAATCCATGAAACGAAACTTTTAATGTCACGATCCCTATCCTCATCATCATCATCATCCAATTTTATTGAAGACAAGGTTTTGTGATAACCTTGATCATCATAAAGATCATAATATTGTAGTGGAGTCCCAATAATATCATATTGACGTATTCAAACAAATAATTCAGTTTCATAATAGGTGGATCAGGAATGTTCAAGTGCTCAAAGCTTAGATACGAGTGTAGCATGTACACTATAAACTCTACGAAGGGTAACTACAGTTAGTGGTAAGGGTTCAATGTAGTTAAGTACTCGTATATCACATACAACTGGTACTTTAGTACTTAGTACTCTAGTATTCTCTTGAACCAGGAAGACTTCCATGCTTCCCAAAACATAGTACAAGCTTCAAGTTGGAGCTATATACGAGTAAAGTTATCAGAGGTTGATAGTAGTTGGTTATGTAGTTGGTACAGTAACGAGTACACTTGTACTGTAACTGTAATTGAAGTGTATAATGTGTATTGTATGTCATGTAAAGTGGAATCCCTTGTGTCCAATATTGGATTAATCAACCATAGCCAATAATTCAACATTTTTGGACACGAAGGTTGAGTTATGACGTTGTAGTATTTTTTTTTGCTGATGATGATGCCCACATAAGTATTTAATTTCACTCGTGCGTGGGTAATGGAGTGTGCGAGGCTGATTTATGAGGTGCATAAACGACCATGGCTCTGGTGGGATTCGAACCCAAGGCCGGATAGCGATAGCGGACTGTAGGTTGTAACGCCCTAGTCCACTCGGCCAACCCGGCCGGCTATTTATTAAAGGAGTATTAATTTTACTGTGATTAGATTTTATAGGAATATTCACGATCCATGTTAAGTCGTTTTAAGTTGCGGTATTTGTTAAATTGAATCAGCTACTTTCTCCCAATGTACTACCATAGCATTGACTTATAACAATAACAAATAACAGGATACCACTGAACTAGTTAACACAAATCGTCACTACCCCTCATCATGTTACAAAAATATTGATCATAATCCGAATCCAAGCACTTAAAAGTGTTTTGAAACGTGTTTGATCGAAAAGGGACGTATTATTTCCCTAAATTTCCCATTTTTTGTTCAATCATCCTATTTCCATCCAACCCTATTCATCTATCCCTGGTCCAGTCCTGTAGGATTTGGTTGAATGGTTTATACTGTAGGCCTAATACATAAGATATTGTTTCTACTTATGCCTACTGTATGTGATACTGATTCTAAAAGCTTATATGACTGACATTCTAGATATCTAATGTTCTGCAATCAGAATTCGCACAACGGATTCAATCTGGTTCTTGGAATTTTCAACGTCAGGCTTAACTACCTACCTCACTTTCTGGCTGGAAAATCCAGGCAGCGCAAAGTCGAATCTCATTAATTTCTCACGCTGAAAGCTGATGTGAAGCATTCGAGCATTGTTATTCGAGTTGTATCGCAAGGCTGTGATTACCATAGATACCTCTCGTAAAGTGCTGATCCCCACTCAGCCGGGCTGCCGCTCGAAAAACTAAAATTCGGCGTCGGTTTGAGATGAGAGCGGTGTGTTGCATGGAAAAATGCGCCGCGCCGCCTGGAGCCGCAGATGGAGATTCCGTTCACGTGTAGGATCAATTTGCCCGCTTTATTGTCCCTCCCAACCAGAACAGTTTCTCCACGAATTACGTCACTATCTTTTACGAACGAACGTATGGCCTCATCTACTTGTATTTCCAATGATGTTATAAACTTTATATCCCACCCTGAAAAATTCTTTTACTTCGTGAGGCCAATCTCATCTGAAAAAGGGGGACATTCCTCTTGTCATAATGGAACCGTTATTTCGTGGGGTGTTCGAGGCGACAATGATAACAAAGTTATCGTTCTTAAGCTGTGTGTTCATGGTTCAATTTCTTCTCAAGGAGATACAAAAGGCCGACAAAATTTGGTGTACGTATCATACAATAAGTTTGTCTCAATTCCAAAAAAGATGTTTAAACATTATACAAGAACAAGAACTCTCAACTTGAATGTTTCAATTCTATATTATCAAAGATAATATATTAATATATATTTAATAGGTCAGAGAAATTACTCTGTTATCGAGTCACGAACTCTGTGGACTGCTCTTAAATGGGTGATCAGTACGCATTTTTCGAGCTGGGACCTACCCGTAAGGGTCTTTCCACCATTATAAAGCCATAATAATATTTGTTTATTATCATAGATCGTCCAATCTGTTTTGAAAGCTATCTCATTAAGTCGTCTCATATCGAATGTAGACATATTATCATAACTAATAAAGTCAAGAGTTGTGTCTTTCTTGAATAATAACAATATAATCAATAAGAACCAATTTGGTTTCCAAAATGGTAAAAGTACATCTGATGCTTTAATAAAATTCATCAATACCCTTTCCGAAAATATAAATTCCATTATGAAAAATATTGCTGTTTTTCTATAGCTTTTGATACAATACCTCACAATTCTTTGTTTGATAAGCTTGAGTCCTATGGTTTCAGGGGAGTCTCACTTGAATCTTGAATTGTTTAAAAGCTACCTGAGTAATAGAACCCAGTCCCTGGCCATAAATGATCAATCTAGTGTCACTAACTTAATGGAATTTGTCTGCCTCAAGGAACTGTGCTATCTCCCATACTTTTCATACTCTATGTTGATGATTTTTTAAATTTAAGACTTCTGAACTCATTTATGGTATCTTTCGCAGATGATACTGCAGCTATTTTTCACGGTAAAACTTGCGATGAAGTTCATACAATAGCTGAAAAATACTTGGTTTGCATTAAGAATTGGCTTGACAGAAATACCTATGTTTAAATATAGACAAGACTAATTACATAACTTTCTCTGTAAATAGAATAGGGCAGCCTATCAATAATCAGGACTTGAGACTCCACTCAAGATGCAATTTAAACATAGATAATTGTGATTGTCCCACCATAAAAAAGTAACTAATATTAAATATTTGGGAATTATAATTGATGATAACCTTAAATGGGATGTTCATATTAAATCCATCTGTAGAAGAATTAGATATCTATCTTTCAAATTTTACCATGTAAACAAAATTCTAAATAAGAACCATCTGAGAATGATATATCATGCTTTGGTTAAATCAATTCTACAGTATGGCATAGTTGTATGGGGTGGCTGTTTCAACTGTCATATTAATGAATTATTTGTAGAAACTGATTATCGAAATTATTCTTTGCAAACCTAGGTTGTACCCACCTGATATGGTTTTTAGTGATTTTGGAGACGTGACAATAAGACAATTATACATAAAAACCGTGATAGAATACTTAATAAAATATAAATCTGATTTTCCTCTAACATTGAACTCTTTACTCAATAATTATAATCTGAGGAATACTGCTAACAAATATGTAACATATAATACTAATATTGAATGTTTAAGGAGGCAGTTGATTTACATAAGTACTAAAGTATTAAACCTTATTCCAGATCACTTTCTCATAAACTCTAAGATCAGTTGAAAAACTAAGCTAGATATAAAGAACTGGACCAATAGTAGTTTTTTCTTCAATTTAGATTTATGAGACTCAAGATTTCTTCGCAAACTTTTTTTTTGCATTGTTTTCCTTTTAGTTATGAATTTTTTTTCTCTCGGTTAAAAGTGGACTCGCTCACCATTCTTTTTGCTTGTTCTTCCTTCTGTATTCTTTCTCCCTTACTTCCTTACTTACAACGTCTTACCCCTTCCCATTCCTTCCTATCTCTTCATCCTACCTGCCTATTACATGGGAAACCATAGTTGGTTAGGTATTATTTCTTCTCTCTTTTCTTTCCAGCACACCCAACCATGAAGCCTGTGTTTTTGTTTAATGTGTCATTGTTATGTATATTTGTTTTTGAAATTTATTGTATTTATTTTGTCTTTTGTGTGTTTTAATAAATTGAAATTGAAAAATATGTATCAAATGGAATTAGGTATTTCACCATCCTTAGAACGCCTAGTATCGTATCAAGTTGTATATTTTATTTTCTTATTTTTCATAGTATCCTTCATCAAATTTGTTAAGTTGATCCCTTTTCCAATCATGATTTTGCAGTATGATCGATCAAATAGTTCCCGATAATGATCTAATGATCTTAATATTTTCAATCACTCATCGAAGATGGTAACAAAATCTTCACATCACATTCTTTGTCAACCATCAAATTCCTTATTGATTGGCTAAGTGAGGCAGCAAACAATTTGAGGTTGGAGATGAAGCTGCCATGCACAGTATACAGTACACTAATGCCTCACTTTGACATGTGGGACAGCTCCTTTGTTGTAAAGTGGGATCGGAAGCATCACATTCAGCTTGTAAACGGAAGCGATTTTCCGCCTCCACCGCCTCCGCTGCCTCTGCTGCCGTTAATCAGTCACTTGATCCAAGACTTGTCTACAAACTGCCGGCTACAAAGGCAGGAATGTGCAATAAGTGGCAGCACAACAAAAACTTCGGCTCTATCAGTTCGGGGGTCTCACATTCACTCTATTGAACAAAAATCATGACTCCCGATTGATTATGTCAATCTTTACTTTTTTCAGTTCATGGAATAAATAAGAAATATTTTTATGACAATCTCAAGTAATCTCAATATGGAAGTGCAATGTCTCGATGAAATAGAGAAAATCTCAGATAGGGAGTGTTAGAATCACTAACAATTATTCTTAGCAGCATTTGATTAATAGGCTACACCAATGCTATCTGCGATGATAGATAATTAACTATTTGCAAGTACTCTTGAGTAATCATAATATATACTGCAAAAACAATATCACACAGCATTTTACAAGAACATCTCCTTTAGAAGAAGAGATGTTATTCAGAGATGTTCAGCACTTTCACTTGGCTACGGAGGCTCATAAATATAAATTTAACTATAAGTATAATATAATATACTTATAAATATAAATATGAATATAAGTATATAAAGATTATAAATATAACTAAATAATATATTAATAGTCTATATAAACCATAAATCTGAATAAAATATAATAATAATAGCAATTATAATACGTACTAAATAAGAGTGGAATAAATCAATAATACTATGAAGTATATAGGGAGAATATTAGAATTGAAGCTTTTCATTTGAATGCGATGAGCCAATATACTGGAAGTAATGTGATTGGAAATCACTTTCTATATTCATATTCTTCCAAATTTTGGATTTGGAATACCCTGAAAAACTTTTTGAAATTTCAACAACGAGTAGAGATGAGTCAAGATGCACTTTATTGGAATGGTGAATTGGAAATTACCAGTGACAAAAAAGAGCAATCACTATGCTCATGTCAACAGCTTTTTCATTTAACAGTGAAATTGCGCATGAACTCACTGAAAATCCTCTCTCCAATTCATGAGTGTTTGCAAATAGGAATTTGTGTCATAAAATATCAACAGACAGAAACAGTAGGTGACCCGCATGATAAGGGCGTAGCCAGACTAATCATTTCAACTCATTGCGCAATTGAGTATCTATCAACTGTTCGCAATGTTCGTAGTTCACGATCCATTCCAGGAGTAATATGTTTGACAAAGTTGGTTTTATAGTTCAAATCAACTGTTAACATTGATCCCTTAATAACAAAATGATTTTATCTACAGGCGTATTGAAAAATTACTATTTCAGTTTTACAATTGAAATCGAAATGACTACCATTTCAAAACGGAATCTTAGAACCGTGTCGTAATGAACGTTTTTCGATACAGGAGGAACTTTACAATACAGTCCAAATTCCACTTTATGATTCATTCCTTGTTTCGTTTTGAAATCAGGTGATGAAAAGTAAACAGTGTTCAACTAACCTCAAAATCAAAACTGCGACTGGGATTGAGTAGCCTATCAGTATTTTTTCGTCAATATTTCAATTTATGTATTTTAATATTTAACTAATTTAAATAGTCCAAAGTTTAAATAGTTAAATATACTTATAACTTTGTTAGTGAATATGTGAATAACTTTCACTTTCACAACAACACTCACAATTTTGTTGCTTGTCAAATGCGTTTTGTGGTTCTGAATGATATGTTATTTTTAACATATTTAACAAGTAATAAGTTGATTATCATAACAGTTCAAGTAGGATGAAGACAAAAGAAGTTAAATAAACGACGGTATGTTGATTTCTATAATAGCATACACTTACAGATAGCTTGATACTTGTGGTCTATAGCTTGATACTGGTCTGATACTGATAACTACACTGGTGGTCGTAGATAAAATAGTGTATGCAACGGTTGTATTAGGCCTTTATAGCATTCGTGAGATATTTAGAGCACTCGCTTCGCTCCTGGCTCTAACTTACATCTCACCTCATGCTATAAAGGCTCCCATTATACAACCGTTGCATAAACTACTATTATAATCAATTTGTTTTATTATAACACTAAAACTCCCATACATTGACTATGCGTTTCGGATTCATATCAATTCACGTTTGACCGTAAAACCAAAATAGGAGTTGAAAATTGCAGGTGATAATTGATAAATAACTTTCTTCTTTGTCACGACCCCAGCCTAATGGGTCCTACAATATTATTATTAAATAGGTCAGGAGACAAATTATTATCTATCTATTGCTGATAAGCAGCTATTCATTGAATTTCTGAATAAGGTCAAATGCCGCTCACCTGCCTGGATTATATATTTTTTAATTACTCAAATTATTGTCTAGCTTTGTTTACTTCTGCCTATGGCCTACATAACCTAGAATTTTGACAGTTGCTAATCAGCTGATCCGGCCGGCTCCAGTCTGACATTCAGCCGTGCATAAGCCAAAATAAATTGTATATTAAATTAATATTTGATCATGCTTGCTTAAATTTACTATTTGAAACATGCATCTTACCTTAGTTTCTTGACATCTGTGATAATATATTCTTTATACAGCATCTCTGTGATAGATCTTCTCACCAATGTCCACCAAATTTATTTGTATTTATGTGTTTATGGGATAAATATTATATAGGTGTTATTATAGGAATTGTATTGAAAATTATATTTTATATAAATTATTTATTCAAATTAGTTATGTGTATGGAAATGTTACGTCACAAGCAACCTCGCTAGCAACTCAGCTTAATTAGTGGAGTAGCTACTTAACCTATAGCTTTGGAATTTTGAAACATGTATTTATGAATTATATTCAGGGAAAAATTATATTTATGTGGTTCGCAAGGTTCAATAAAATATTGTGAAGTGGTTTAGGCTGCCCTATTTCTTGTGGAAAATCCAATATGGACGTCGGATAGGGATTCAACCAATAAGAAACCCCTACGTCGAACCCCCGGCGACGTGATACATAAAAAACACTTCTGCCCACTCGAAGATGAAGCTGATCAAGGAAAGAACCGACACTCTTTTCCAACCTGCCGACCAGAGAGGAGCCGTTAGGGTCCATTGTCCTCATCGCCAGGAGAAATTGCCCTCCCTTGACTTTGAATGTCCTAGACGGAGTTAGTGGGACCAGCTAGTTGCAGCCAAGGGGACCAGGAACGCCGTACGCCATAAGCAATAGTATATTTCGTACCTAGGGCCGAAAATGTGCGTTTTCCGGCTCGAAATCGGTTTTCAAGTCCGAGGCCGTAGGCCGAGGACTAGAAAAGATTGAGAGACGGAATATTACATTTTCGACCCGTGGTGTCGAACTTTATTTTTCGGCACACAACATCAATGCGAAGAAAACAAAATAAAAAATTAGTTAATCAGTTCCAAGACCAGTAACCTTATTATGCTATCTTCGCCTATGCTGAATTTGGAGTAAGTGCCATTTGCTTGCTATTGGAACTTCGCGTCAAAAGTTTATTGATTTAGTGACTGAATATTACTTTATAACTATCAGTGTATTCGATTTTATTAGTTCAGAAACGTTTAAGCCCAAGATAATTTTTGTACGATCATCCTAAATTGTACAATATCAATTCAAAGTTGTTGATTTTCGACAGATATTGGCTAACAGAGAAGCTTTGTCTAGTTGCATTATCAGCCGCTAGATGGCGCTGGCTTACCTGCTAGACGAAGTAACACAGAGTCTGACAACAATAATTTTGTTCAAACATGGATTTCACGTTCATCATTATTCAACAGTTAATCAATACAAACATTTTTAATCTTATCAAAGTTGAAGTATTAGTTATTGAAGCAGTTTTCCTTTATTATTCAACTACTGATTAATTTGAAAACTTTCAACGTTCAGTTCTCTTGACAAGGGATCTTGACAATCAAAATAACAGATGAGAGACTACCTTTACTTCGAAATACCAATAAGTCGACATTGACTCCTAAAACAGCTGACATTTAATGCAATCAAACCGGAATGCTACCTATTGATCGACTAACCCTTAAATCGACAACAACCTTCAGTCAGCTGACATTCAAGGTTATTTTACCGCCCTAGGGCCGAAAAACGCATTTTCCCGGCGAGTTGCTGGCGACCTCGCCTGAAAACGAGCGTTTTCGGCCTCCGTATAAAGCATGTAAAACAGTCCATTTCATACCAGTGTGGCGAAAACTATTTATTACTATGGCCACTACGACTTCCCTAATGCACTAGGTAAAATATCTGACATCGAAATTTCCCCACCGTTACCGAACCACATAGTTACCTGAATTTATTGTAAAGGATAATAATTGATAATTGCCAAAGATATATTAAGTACCGCTATTTATTGAAAATTTATTTATTTAAAGGAACTTATTTACTTAATTATTTATTAATGTTAACATGAATATTATTTGAAGTCTGTATTGTAGGAGAATATATATTAATTCGTTATTTCGGCCGAGTTGGGTCAAGAATATTCTATTTCACCTCTGGTTATTCCATTTATTTAAAATATTTGAATTTATTGGATGGCTCAGTGGAGTATTCTCCCAGACAAATCGCTTCCACGCGTGCTTATAAACAGGTGTATGCATGCGCTTTTGGAGTGAGGATGGAGTACTAAATTATTATTATTCTCTACCTTACTTTCTCTCTCCCGAAGTGCATGATACCTTGTATTTGGAGGAACTTAATGCCATATTAGCGAGTTATATGTACTTTATGGAATTTCTTCTTGTGAGCAGCAGCCGCTTATGTGTGCTGGCAGTCGGATCAGTTGATTTGTAGAGTATCTTCCGCTATAAGCTAAAGACCGAGAGGAAGGGTATAAACCCTACGATTGGGACTTTGACAGCTTCAGGGAGCGACCGGCTCGGGTATTTGTCTGTGATTGTGAGACTACAATACGTTCACCACATTCAACTATCCGCCTGGGTCTAGTATCGTACCGTAACGAGTCAAGTAGTCCGATTGCTTAGCATCACATATTGACAGTAAGTACCTATTTATTATCTGACGGAGAAGAGCGGCCTCGTCCAATTGACTTGTGCTTACTCTTCAGGATTTGGCGTGTTGCATGTCTGCACACGAGTTCAACAGTGTATGAACCTGATACGTACATTCGTACTCAGATTATTTATTAATATTGCATGGTATACTTGCCTACAATTTCTAATAGCTGCGTTTTCCACCAGCTATTCTCAACTTGGCGCCCAACAAAGAAATATTTATAGAACTGTTGGCAATATCAATTATTCACAGTCCATGCTCGTCACATACAAAGTGACCTATATACCGACTGCAGCATCAGCTCAGGGGCATTACATCTTCTACTATGAATGTAATATTCTACAATCACCTTGCCTCTTTTAAAAAAACCATCTCATCTAAGTGAAAAAAACTATAATGAGTGGGCCTAGATCCTCTAAGTCTAGAAAATTTGGTTCTATTGACTCATCAACCTCATCATATTTATCATGATCATAAAGAACACTTTGAAGAACGATCGTTGAGGGAATTTCAGTTCTCCTTTTCTCTTTTCTCATTAAGTTCGTAGCTCTGTAACAATTATTATGAATTTTTAGGGTTCTCTACACATTTCTGGGAGTGGAATTGATCTTGAGAGCTTACTGCAACAGAAACTTCCTCGTGGAGTGGATCGAGGTGGAAATGAATGGAATTCTTTCGGTAGAAATTAAATTACATTGCATTCAACACACTTTTAGGCATTTGTGAAGATATGAAAAAGCTCTACCGGGAAATTTTCTCGCTCTATTGTCGAGAAGTTATGGAACGATTGCTTTGGAATATTGCGTGCGACATAATATTATTGCCGGGCGAACTGTAGAAATTCCATTTCAGAGCCATGCTGTGTCGATTGATTTCGGCGACCCAGGCCTCAATAGGAATTGTGTTGGCATTTTCCATAACACTCCTCCTTTGAATGCACCACGGCTTGCTATCCTGGTTTGGTTTCAGTTGGATTACAATGCGTCTGCCTGGATTCAACTCTGCTTACCATCAGCCGAGAGCAGCTCTTACAAGTTTTGATTAGCTGAATGAGCTTTTAGAGCAGTAATGTGCGCGTGTTAGTTGTTTGCTCGCGTCAGCCTCCGATGTTATGTTTTTGCGCAATAAATTACTAAAGCTTTTGTGCTTCTGTTCAGTGTTGTCGGCTAGCTTGCTTTCACCAGGCGTCATTTATATTGTCGGTGTACTGCAGCTGCTGCTGCTATTATTATTGCTACTGCGGCTGATAGATAATCGTAGTTCTATGACGAAATTGCTTTTTCAATCATTATTGGAAAAATCTGTTTTTTGTGAATGTGATCTTGGTAATATATACGAAGACAATCATTGAACATGCTGATTGTCATACATCCCCATGTTTCATGAGTAAGGAGGGGTTGTAGGTCCTACTCTAAAATAAAACTTTACCTCCTGTTCTGGTTTCCTACATCACTTTCTAACATTAGGAGGACTCTCAAAGTAGGATTGCATTCGTTTGATTCCAATGTTGATGAAAAATCCCACAATTGAATTCATGTTAATATGCTCTATTGTATCACTAATGATAAAACTAAATCAACTTTTTTCCATCGCCTTAATAACGGCTTCCCAGTATTTTGACACTCGTGCTTAGTGTACATGTTATATGATGTGCTCACTGAAGACTAAACACACATTGGCATCAAGGTTACGAGAGAGAACTCAATGATCATAGGAATATAAAAATGATGAACCAATAAATTGATGAAATCAAAAATTTTAATTCATAAGACTGATAACGAGTCGTATGGATGATAGATTCAAAACCATAGATATTCAGTCTAATAGCTATTAAAGGAAGATTAATTTACAAATTATTGACCAAACGTAAGTGAGTGAGGTATAGATTCAAGACGATGATTTTGCATTTTTTATGTTAGTATTTTTGTTCCGCATTTAAGACATGCGGCGATACATTCTGATGAAATTTGACAGGAATGTTCCTCTTGAAATTGCGCTTCGATGTATATGTAAGGTTTTTTTAAATATTGCATTTTAAGGACATGGAAGAAAGAGGAATTACTTCCATACTAAAATATTACTATAAACATTATATACTTCTAAACATAGGAGAAATCAGACTATAGAATTAGTCTTGCTCAACCAGCTTAGCTGTCGAGTTTATTATTCATTGCATGCAACGACGCTCATAAAACTCAACATAACTTGGTATTCCCTTAGATAAAACCTTTCTCTGCTTTCAACTCATATCAGGCTGACCAGTTAATAACAATTATAAATATTAGTATTTAGAGAAAATAAATGCAATAGAATAAACACCAATAGAATTATTCAACCATAGCAACCGCAAATGATGCTATGTTTAGCATCTTATGCTCTTCAATGTGGTGTTATAACATGACAATAAAGTAGTTTCAATTACTAATTAAATAAATTCCGTACATCTTTTGTGTAACAATTGTTAGTTTTATTACAGTTTTCCTTCTCCAGTGATCATTTTCAAGTTTTCCTCATACAGTTTCCAGTTTTTGTTATTTAGTTGTGTTTAAGTGTTCGGTTCTCAATTATTATTGATGGATGAGTTTATTCAGTTCTTGTTCCATTTATGATTTTTCATGAATGCCCCATCCATGAATGACTTTGTGAGGTCTACTGTTCACAGAACTACCAGTATAATGTCATTTTATTCTAATAGGAGGCTCAGGAAACTTATTTATTTCGCTCAGTATTTTGGAAATCAGGGAAGTGGAATTAATGATGCCATTGAACCGATAATGTCTTATCACTTTCCAACAAAAAGGAGTGTTCATGCGTGGAAAATTATCTTTCTGAAAATTTTTAATCAATTTTTAGCCACTGGTTTTCGTAGGTAATGGTGATGCACAGGAAAACGCGTGTGAGAGTGAGTTGCAAAGAGAGATGTGAGTGAAATTAAACAAAGCCATCCCTGATTAATTTATGATCATAATCGTGATCGTGTCGTGTCGTGTGTACACGTTTACTCATCAGCGGCGCCATGTTTTGTTGACTAATTGCATCAGCGGGCACAAAATACGCTTCTGATTGCCCGGCCTCATAATTAATTAAATCAACGTAAATAACGGATCAAAAAAGGCTTGGCCCTGTGAATAATACCTGCAGACGGGTAGAGCAGGGCAGAGCGTGGCTCTTTTCATGGGACACTCTGTCATCCATCAGGCCCATTCTTTTTAGTTGCCTTATCACACGTCATGCAATGCAGATGTCACACTAACATGTCCTCTGGCGATTCCCAGGTGTGAAAAATCACAATATCACTCAACCACGTAATCGTGAGGTGTGACGTGACTCCTCAACATCATTCCTTTTATAGCCATAATCTAGAATAGTTCCTTATCAAATTTTGAGGTTTTAATTCGTATTTTGACTAATATGTATTAAGGGGTGCTAGAGTATGTATTAAGGGGAGTTTTGAACCTGTTTTAATTTGATTGATTTTTTTAGAAAATTTTTTAGAAATTTGTCTTATGTGTAAATGTTATGTCCTACAAAATGAAGAGACTTGACTTATAAATTAATATTATGAGTTGAAGTTGAGTTAGTGATTATAGATAAGAATCACTGGCGGCTCGTACCCACGAAACAGGTGAAGTGCTGTACAGTGAAAGATACGGGCACTCCACCTGTTTCATGGGCACGGCACGAGCCGCCAGTGATGAGAATATATGATTAACTGCTTCATAGAAGGGTCTAATAAATGAAACAAAAAAAATACCACATGAAATACCATGAAATTATGAGTGCGTGAGAAGACAGCGTATGAAGAAAATAAAGAAAGCCTGAGAACTAAAGAATGGTATAGGAACAAATTAAGATGGATATAGATTTTTTCCTTGAATTTTGAATAACTGTCATGCAATATCATACCTTTTTGCTAATAAAACGCAGTAAATTGAATTGTTAAAATTAAATTAATGAAAAAAAATTTGGAGTTAAATTGATCAATTGTAAATTAATAATTGTAATTAGTTATTAACTGTTTGATTAAATTGTTTCCTCTGTAGGTCTATTAATAATAATTCAGAGATTATAGACAGAATACATCGATTTTTTCAAAGTTTTGAAACGACCATGTTCATTATCATGCAATATTGTATCAAACTTTTACAAATAAAACACACTAAATGAAATAATTTCTTTTCCTGTAGGTCTATTAATAATAATAAACACACTGAATAATTATAATTTCTTCTCCGTGGGTCTATGAATAATAATTTCTCAAACTCCATGTAATACAAATAAGACTTGAGGTGAAATGATATCATTAAATACAATCTCTCTTCTATAGTACTGAGTTTTGTAAATTTTGACCATCAAATAAGTGATGTTATCCTATTTTTTACACC
Organism: Sogatella furcifera; assembly: GCA_017141385.1. Lineage (NCBI taxonomy): Eukaryota > Metazoa > Arthropoda > Insecta > Hemiptera > Delphacidae > Sogatella > Sogatella furcifera. The sequence continues at coordinate 20,843,581 of CM029546.1, forward strand.
TTTACTAGGTGGAAGTATTTTTTCGAGTCAGCTCTCTGCGTTGGTAGCAGCACGTTTCATGCAAACAATTTGTTCTTTATTCTTCCCCTTCCTCCTTCTTTTCCTTTTCCAGTTGTTTCCTTTTTTCTCCCTTCTTCCATTCACTGATGGCCGACTCTAGATCACTGCTGCACTGCTATGAGGTCACGCGAACCACTCTTCAGCTACTCCACAAAAATATTTCGCCTCTAGAGAGGTTCCGAAACAAGACTCTCCTCAATCATCATTAGCTGCGATTTCAATTCGTGAATCCTGTCGGACGCTTTGAATTATGTATGATGTTTCAGGGTATGATATATCCATTAACGTAACGCCCATCCTATATAATGCTGTTGGTCCTGTCAGTATTGGTGTGGTTTCGTGAGTTGTTTGGGAGGGGGAAGGGGGATGAGGTGGGAGGGGGTAAACACTGCAACATCCGATAATGCGTTAGAGTTAACGTCACCATTCCACTCAATGCTACAACTTCATTTCACACATTAGCTCCACGCGCTGTGGTACTAATTTTGTGCGCTATTACCTCGGTTCCATTCAAATAACATCATTCGAAGCTCGTGAAGACGTCTCTATTCATGGTAGGCGCAGTATGATTGGTTTAATTAGACTCATTTGCAAATTCGATGTGGTATTGATTATGGACGATAATGTTTGTAAAGGGTAATGATAAAAAGGGTACAAATCAATAATGCAAATAGTACAGTCTTGAAATAAGGAATGAGTTAGTATTTGATAATATTTTACTATGGTTCATATTAGCAGAGGGAAAGATAAAGTTACTAATTCATGAAGCTTCAAAAATTGATATTATGCAATGAGTATTTCCATTGGTGGAGTCAATTAAGGTGTTTAAATTGATATTAATGAAAGGTGCATTCTACTATTCCATTCCGGAAAATTTGTAGAAGATTCCAACGACCGTTTTATCCAACAGGATAAATTATGTGCACTAATTTAGCGGCTTGTGCCCATGTAACAGGTGAAGTGTCCATATCTTTTACTGTACCGCAGTTCACCTATTTGTGGGCACGAGCCGCCTGTGTTAATTTATTAATAGAGAATTTAGATTTTTATTATATTTTAGTCGCGGCGTATTGTTATGGCATTTGTATTTATTATCCATCAGACAAGTTTGCTTATTATAATCTCTACTGTCATCTTTGATAAATCTTTTAATGTATCGCTCATTATCATAACCTCTAATCCATTAATCCTTCAAGCATGGGCTAATCTGGTTTTTATAAGGGAGAGAAGTTATTTGTTCCATGAATATATCTAGAAAAGATGTTTGAGAATTGTTTCCAACTTTTTGTATTCCACATTCGTATTTTAATTTCGTTGTCAACTTATTGTGATGGAAAGTACAACTTTCCTACTACGAACATAAGTAAATTCATAATTTATCATGTTTAATTGCCTGTGAAATTGTGATAAACGGAAGGAATTTGTTGAGATGTATGTTCGAAATTATTTTTCGAAATTCAAAGTTCCGAAATGACCGTTGCCATTAAAATATAGCAGTGACAGGTTGGCGGGTGGCTCACGTGTAGTTAGGCGCGCTCATGTGAACGACTAAATGAAGGTGTTGCCGACTGCGAACCGCTCCTTAATTTGAGAACGGCTCACTCTGGTGTGAAAATTTATGTTTATACGGTGACGCACCTCCATGGAGAAAAGTCACAAGCAACAAGCCTTTACACTTGGCCGAGTATAACAGTCCTGCCAACCAACTGAGCAAACGACAACTAAGTAAACTTTGTACTTTTCAACTGCAGCGAATACAAGAGCAAACATATATTGCTTGCGAGCTCTCGTGTTATAACACGAGTACATACACAGGCGACCCTGACATACAACCGAGCCGAACCCTGTCACCCTATTTTGCTACTCTTGGTTCGGTAAACCTCCTGGGGTTGACATTCTAGTTGGCTCTATGAACTGTAATTTGCCCCGATTCCTTTCTCGCCCTGATTGTTCAGCTCGCTTGCTCTACTCTCAATGAATTTTCAATTGGAGAGGATGTTTCACTTATTGAATTGTACTTAATTCGATTTTTAAT
>CM029546.1:20846175-21019677 GCA_017141385.1 Sogatella furcifera
TTAATGAGTATTCGGATTGAGTTGAACTTTTATCATGTTCAGAAAAGTGTGAAATAGGCGGAGACATGTGTTCGATCCAACTCGATTAATTGCTTTCTTCGCAAGCCCTTGTGTAGAATAGCAATTTTCTTTACCATGGATTGACGTTCACTTCACAATCTAATTCCTTATTATACTGTGAACAATGGGATTCAAAATTCCTCTGATCTTAAAATTCAATAAGAGTTTTAAAAGAGCTAACCAATCAAATAGCTCTATCTTATAATTAGTATCAGATCAAGTAAATTGAGTAGCTGATTCACCAAAGGTGATTAAAGTCATAGGAAATTCAATGAAAAATGTTCAGAATTTTTTTCTCGAATGTTGCTATCATTCTTGTGTATGATGATATCAATTTTTATTCCAAGTCTACCTTATATAGATATAGTATCATTCAAGTAGCACTTGATGCATACTTTGCATGTGAAAAATATGCAAAATGTCTTTATCATTCTTTAAGTTGGAATTTTCCAATCAATCGATCTACTGGTTCAATCTAGGTGATACCTTGTAGAATAAGTACTGTATGATTAGTTCATCCATGGTTTTATCATCCAGCAGCAATATGATGAACACGAGCCGCTTGAAGCATGATTTAATAATCTCGTTCATCATTTGTCCCGAAACAGTAGTGTGGGAGCATAGAAACGTATTGGAACCATCGGATAATCGTATCCAATTTAAAATAAGTGAGTGCTCTTGTAAGAACTGAAAGTCAGTGTGAGGGGAGGTTTTTCTGGATATTTGGTGCCGAAGTTAGTGGGAAGAGAGGCGGGGCGGAGCGTCTGGTTAGTGACGGCACTTGATCTGTGATGGTGTGTCCGGCAGGGGGAAGGGGTCTCTGCAGAGAGCGAGGTCGTTTTTAAGAGAGGTTCGATTTCGGTTTTGGAGCAGGAAAGGATTTGTGGCTTGTGTGAAGTGGAAGCGGCCGGGCAATAATTTAGGGCACCGAAATCTATTTGGCATAAACTCTGCGGGACGAATTGGTTTCGGGAACGGTCTTTTGGGAAAGAACCGCTCGGCTCCAAATCCAATTGGAACAGATGACTTGATCGCAAAGTCTTCGACACTAGATTCGTTTTACAGTTCAACCCTTCAACGAATCACACTTGCTCGATGGCTTTTTATTATCCATTTCCGTGAGATAGAGGGTTCACTCAGAATCATTTAGTCACTCAATTCCTATTAAGGCCTAGAACTGAACTGAGCTAGAAACCAAGAATGAAACCAAGAATTTAAAACTGAGTTAGATTTGATTTTGATTATTATAGAGAAAGAAAATAGTGTTTGAGCATCAAAACAGTAGTTAATTAATAATATTGTTGCTTCAAATGGAACCCTTATCAAGTAGTATTCATTACTCGAATGATACGAATAAACAAGAAGCTAGTATTCTCATTTCTCGATAGAGAACACAATCTAGGTAGAGTTCTGGATGAGTGCAAACACACTCTAAGTTGAGCCAAGTTACGATTATGGGGAAAGTTGTGACAATACATTGAAATTTGCTGTGTAAAGTACCTCGACGATAAAGTTTATGAATAGTGAGGGAAGAGCGGGTCAGCGCGCCGGCATGTAACCGAGCTGAGTGGTGTGGAAATTGATATGTAAATGAAGGACGGTAATTGGGATAATGCTTTGGTTGCAAATTGAAAGATGGCGGTGACGCTTTACACATATTTCGCAGGAACGAGTGCTGTTATAGTATGAAATAACTTGTTGGATGGAGCGGGGCGTGCAGTCCGTTTCGCTGTTAATTAATTTAGAGCGGCCGACGCCGATGCTGCATCCTCGGCGTTAAGGCGATAATTATCGGCCAACAAGATAGGACCAATGTTCAGGATTCCCATCCAGTCGATAGCGCTTGTTCCAAAGTCGGGCCTGAGCTTAGAATTGCGAATATGCTACGATTGTTCGGGTCGCATTGTTAGCATAGCGACGACATATCGTCCTAACCGCTTTTCGGGGATGAGGTGTGTGAAGGAGAAAGGGGAGGGAAACTCCCCCGCCCCATGTGAACCACAAACCGTCGCGGCCTTCTCAAAGTATATCCCGGGCTAGAATAATTGATAATCGCTTCTTAGCAACGCTTGGACCTTGTGTTGTGACTGCGCCACACCCCAGCATCCCCTAACTTTTATCGCTTTCAACTTGTTGGTGCCTATTGTTGCTTATCCTGCGAATCTCGTCCGGGCCACAGCGGTGAAATGCAATTACCACGCACAAAATGTGCGGTAGCACAACTAGCTGCTGCAAACAAGCATTAGAAACTCATGTGAGAAGTACCTCTTTGTAGTGCGTGTTAAGTGAGATGTGAAATGGAAAACTTGTGTGCGGCTACAATAAGATAACAACGCCTGCACCGGAATCAAAATCCTGGGCGAACTTTGTGGTAGGTGAGCTTTTGGCTCATTCATTGAATCATTCTATTCTATTCATTTGAACGATAGAATATAATTATCGTGAAAATTGTGAAGGCTATTTCGTTGATGATGGTTAATCATTATTTCATACTTAAGGTACGATTTGGTTGGTGCGGAACGTAACGACCGTCAGCCGCAATGTACGCATACGGCTGCGGCTGAACTATTTTCGTTGGCACGACTCAGTCGCAATGATCTTCCTTCATGATATCCAGATCTACTAGTGAAAAATAAAAATTACTCCATTTTGGGTCTATTTTAATCAAAACTTCATTAACTTTGATATTAATATACCTCATAATCAATATTTCCCTCCTGGTCATCTCAATTATAACTTACTACATCTTCTCCAAGTCTCCAAAATATTTGAGGTTAGAATCCACTGCGACTGGTCGCCGCAACACTGCTTCTGGAGGAGTACGGTCGTCATCAGATGCGGCTGTTGGTCGTGGTCGTTGGTGATACGCATGAACGAAATCGGTCCTATGATTTAACACAGAAGCAGTCCGCCATTTTTTTACGCAACGACCGACGGTCGTTACGTTTCGCACCAAACAAATCCTAGCTTCACCTTGAACTTAGTGAATAGTTTTTCAATCGACTATTCTTGAATCACGTTGAATATTTCTATAATTATATAATTAATGAAAATGAATAGGAATTGTTATTTATTTATTTATGCTGTGATATAAATTCAACATTCTTCACGTGAGTGCACAATGATAAGAAAGAATGAGTTACGTTCTTATAACCATGAAAGCATTTTGAAAAAATCTGGTATAGGCTAAGACTAGACATGCAGATAAATCGACGTAATACGTAAATCGTCCTAATTAATTAATAGTGATCCCTCGTGTTTGTAATGTTACATTATTATTGCATCGTCTTTCAATAATTCTCCACTATTGCACTCTTTATGTTGGAGAAAAGAAATGCATTCTAACTTATTTCACTTCACGCACTCTTTTTCTCTTTCTTCAACTGCACATCAAGTTCTATCCACATTTTCTTTGACACCTTTTCTCTTCAGCTCCACTAACACTTGCGCACACCTTCCTTGAAGCGCCTTCCTTGGCATGCTTTGATCATTGCAACGTGCAAAGAAACCCATGAAGTGAGTTTAGCTGGTAGCCCAGCACTGCTCACCTTTATCAATATTTACTGAGCTATGCCTTGAATTGGTACTTTGATCCCTTGTTTGAAATGCTGTTTATTCAGCTCGTAGGGGACATTCGGGCTGGCAAAAAACGGCATATATCCAACACGCGAAAAAGTATCATTCTATTTACTTCTCAGGCCTCTTCTCTCCAAAATCATGAACACCAATGTCCGTCCCTTCATTGAATTTGTCAGTTTGAAATACGTTGTCTCTCTTAGGCTGATGCCGCACTGCCGGTGGGTAGAGTGTGGAGGGTAGTTGGTAAATCTATAGAACATACAAACCATTCATAGTAAAACATCGTATGAATGGTATGACGTCATACTGTTTTGAGGTTATATTGTCTATATAAAAGAATTTCAAGATGGCGGCGTTTTCTCCTCTATAAATATTTCGAGTTTGGAATGATAATAATAAGAAACATGTTAATCAATTTCAATTCACCTAGATTCGGCAGTAGTCTTTAAATTCACTTGATTGATTATTCCACTAAAATCTCAATTCCAAAACTGGAGAGCTTGGAACTGTAAGTAATAAGGTGATTTCTGTAACTCCAGGAATAATGATTGTGAGTACACGTTACACTATGTCACCAAGGTGCGGAACATCATTTTTAGTTAGATATTGAAATACAGAGAATATTTCATGAAGAAGATAGATTTGTGACTCATTAAACAATCTTCCTATGAACCATACATATGAGATGTGCCTTGTAAAAACATTCATTCTATTCTAAACTGAAGTTTAAAATTTCTTTAGAAAGTGATCGATCATAGCACTCATAGCAGCAGTATGGCTTTCAAATTTCAGATTTGAAACTTGTAGATCAAGACGGTCTCTCTAATTCATGTCACATCTTTAATCCATTGTAGCTTACTCCGAATTTGAATGTTGGAATGACAACTAGTAGCCTATTCCAACTCATTTCTAATGGATTCACTCACTGAATGCAAAGGTTTTAAACAAAAATGAAAACCGGAATGTGCACAGAACGCATACAGTTTGTAGTAACATGGAATCTCAACAAAGGTATTATCAGTTGTTATAAGAAAGCCAAGTTATTTTTAAAAAGTATTCACCCATGTTTATTTACTTACCGAATATCCATTCTTCTCCAGTATAAAGCTGCAAAAATTTATGATTCAGAAACATATAATTTATTAACCGCTCATCCTAACTGTTTTCAATATGATAATCTATGAAAAATCCTCAGAAAAAATATTCATCTCTATATTCATATTTTCAATCATCATTCGTTTTGATAAATGAATGTGATAAATTCAGAATCTCACGCCTACGTTAATTCTCTCTTTTTTCCTTCCAGTACAGTGAATATTTTAAAAACAGACCATTAAGGGCATTGCCACTGCTCCCTATTGCAATGGAATGGTATTCGCATTCTAAAAGAGAAAATTGTGATAGAACGAGAGTTAAATTATGGGAACGTACACTCGCTCAGTTTACGAATGCAATGAGACAAAATGGGGTGGGGGCAGGGGAATGTGGCGAGAGGTTGGTCATTTTCATGAGCGTTTGAGTGAAGGAGGGTTGAAGTGATGTATTCATATTCAGCAGTTAGCTGCCGTTATAAAATAATAGGAGACAGAACTTTGAATATCTAAATCACTAGAGGGACTGGAATTGACATAGAAAGTTTTTGACATGAATAACTGAGAGATTATTAGGAGTAAACTCCAAATAGTATGGGAGTAACATGTATTTTTGAAGTGTATGTTGGATTTGATATTCTGACGAAATTATTATTGCAATGAAGTACAGTCTTCTCGCCATAACTACAATTTTTAAATAATCACTTTTTTCAAATCACTGTGCTACGGTACTTCATTCTAATAAGAATATTGAAAGATTTATTGATTTTTAGCGGTGTATCGATTGGATGCTCTTGTTTTGTTCGTCAATGGCGCAACAGCCCTATGAAGGGCCTAGGCCTACCAGCTGGTTGCCAGTTTCATATCCACAAAACTACACAGTCCATCCAAGATTGGATGCTCTTGAATCAATCCAAAGTGATACGCCTTGTTCAGAATTGAATAAGGCTCCAACGACATTGGTTAGAATAATGAATCATTCAAAATACTTTGTAATCAACTTAAGGCAATAGAAGTATTACTACACAAATCTGTATCATATAGCAATACTACATACTCTTTGCTTTTAAATCTGACTGTTCTTAGAATAACAGTTTCACACTCCAATAATTATTAATGAAATTGGTGTTACTGGTAATAAATACTAAATTGTTTGGTAGTCAACTTGAAACTAGTCAACAGATCTCTGTACACGTGAATCATTACGAAACATTAAATCTCCTCTGAAATAATTGACCTGATTTTGAGCAATCAACACGCAATGATTGTTGTCCTGTTCCAAAAAATACTTCTAAACGAGAAATAACCATATTCTGGACCATATTCAACAGACCCACATCTGGCTCTCTTTTTAATTAGGATAATTTGATAGTGGAACCATCAACCAATTGGAATAAATTAAGAATAATTTCATTCCTAATCATTTCAAACATTTCCAACTTCACAGTGAGTAGGTTATGGAACTGAAACGTTTTTTGTAAAATTTTACACTTCTTATTATATAACTAACATATCAATTAATTATATTCACATCTACATATTATTTATTATATCACCCACTCATATCAATTAATTTAAAATTAACGCATTTTAGTATATAAATTTTTATCAGACTACTTTAATTTTTTATACACAGTTGAATATCGGTCGTTTAAGAATGATTGAAGAGTAATGATTCCTTAAATCATTATCTGATCTAATTAGGTTTTGATTATCTTCAAGGTACTAAAAAACGTATCGATATTCCAGTTTTTGTAGAAAAACACATGCGTAGAAGTGGTCTTCGTGGTGGACTCTATACAATGTACTCTCCTACAGTGTAAAAGTCGATTTCCCATTTTCAGGAGTTTATTAATAGCCTACCTGAATTTATTGATCGTCTCCATGAAAAAGATAGATGGATGAATGCCTTCATTTTCCACTTAGTGCAATAGGCTACATAAGTGATGTGGGCGAAGTTGGGGCACAAAAGCCCCCTCTTCCACTCAACATCAACAAGGGAAGATAATGTTGAAAAATTAATCCCATCAAAATTATCTCAAATGTCGAGGGATTGATAAATTAATTCTTGTTAATGGAAAACAATGGAATCAACTTTATACAATAGTTTCATGAATCCATCATGTGATAAGCTTTTGAGTAGCTGAGAAGGCTCAAGTGTGATCAGCCAAATTGTTGTATTCCAGCAAACAACAACTCTTCAGTAAACGGAATTAATCAACTATCCATTTCAGAAGGGAAAATTGTGTTGAACAGACGATGCTCATTGCATACGAATGTGACTCGGAAGAGAATGATGTGATTAGAGGAGAAATTCTCTCCATCCAGCTGAGACCCACTTCAAACGTATTCTCAATAATTCATCACAATAGACAGCGATCACATAGGTACAATATACGATCTGGTGCTTTTCCACCCACAGTCATCAGTGCTCATCATTCAAAGTTCACGATTCTAGTACTCAGGGTTTTAAGATTTCGATTGTACTTCATAGTATCAGTTTATGAAACCTTCTATTGAACATTCTATTATTGAACATCCTCTTCAAATCACTTCTTTTACTTTTTGCATAAAATTAAATATTAACTTCAACGGCTCAACGTTTGTAATACTTAAACCAAGTTTACTATAGACATTTTATAATATACAATGAATATAGAAACTAATTCACTGATATAAAAAAACTTACGTTTCGAGGATCCCTGAACACTTGTTCAATACTGTTATACACTCATTGAATCTTCGTGAAGCTTGATGAAGAAACTTATGATCGGAAGAACATAAAATAATATTATTGTCACCCGTAATTAGTATTCAGTGTCTTCGGAATTATTCTCTTTGAATTCTTTATTCGGTTTCTTTATAGTATGAGAAACTCGAAAATTATTGAAGAACAAAAAAGCTGCTTGGAATGTATTATTATCATTATAACTAACTTGTTGGTATACTGATAAAAATTGCATGAAGAAAAAATATAATTCTGACTATAGTTTTTCCGAAAATGCCAGAAGCAAATCAATCGAAGTGGCCGTCATAGAATCAGTAGGAATATTTTGACCTTGCAACTGTCTTGTAACATTTGCTTGCAGCTTACTTTTGAACTCAAGGTAAAGTTGCGCTAGAAAAGATATTCCGTTACTGAAACGATTCGCGAAAATGCGCGTTTAGAAGAGGATGGAGTGAATGAGTGACATTTGTGGGCTGAATTGGGGTTTTTGTGCTTGGATACGAGATAGTTCAAGACGAGAGTCGTGAAGAAAAGGAGAAGAGAGGGAATAAACCGCAGTCTAATAATACTTTAAGCCTTTTCTCAGCTTTCCGCGCAATGTTCTGTCTGCTTTGCCTTTTCTTCATCTCTATTCTCTTAGCAAGTCGCAGACCTTGTTACTTACGCTCTACTACAAATGCTGGCAGGAAGGGAAGCTTTAGAATGCTGCCTAGAGATGGTGAAAAACGACAATCCGCACGAAAAAAGTTGAAGATGTAGAGACCGAAAGCAAAGCACTGCTCAGGGGCTCACGCAGAGAACTTGGAGTTACTTAGTGATAAGTGCCAAATACTGAGCCAGCTACATAATACATACATTCAACTGTGTCCCTATTGGAATAGGCTGTCCCTATTAACTCAGAAGTTGGATTGTTAGCCTATAGGACTCCAAACACAAATCACTAGAAATCGAACTACCATGATGATCTATTCAATTCAAGCTGATTCACAATAGTTGATTATTAAATTATTGAGAATAATCACACCCAGGATCAAGAGCTACTTTAAAAACAAACATCCAATCTGAATTAAAGTGCTTCTAATTCCATACTGTCAGTTCTGATTATGAAGAGAAAACCGTTGTTAATAATGCAATCCTGAATGAACTTGATTAATACCTATTATATCGTTCGACTTCAGCAGTACCTAAAACAACAGGAAGAGAAGGCAGAGATTTATTTGTACATTATGAACAAGTTGTCTAAACTGAAATTTTATCGTTTCAAACAATTGCACATTATCTATTCACTAGCGCATAGGGCTGTCAATAATTTTGATTGATTGAAAATACTGAGAATCTTATCCGAATATTGAATTGATTGATATGTTATGTTTGTGGAATTTTTGTATTTTCGATTTACATTGATGTATGACATCAGTATATTTGTTCATTCTGAATGGGATAGAGATTCCATATCGATTCTATTTGGGTCTCCTGGCTTAGAATGACTGTAAATAGATTTGTTCGTGCTATGACATCCCCTGTCGTTTCCAATTCGACGAGTCAAGTAACTTCACGAATATACTTTGACGTCCCACTGCCTGAAGAACTATAATAATTTCTCAACGTTTTGTCGATAGAACCCGATTCGTGACAATCCATATAATTCAAACAGCGTTAACTGATTAATTTTAGGAATCAGACGTCAGCTTCATTTATATGCATGACTTATCAACTTTCATATCCATGTTAATTTATATTTTGAGCTACGATTTGGAAAAAGGTTCCCAAAACGATTTGATTATTCAAAATTGATATTGGTAAAATTGTAAAATATAATCAATCATTCATTATTAAAGGATAAGAAACTTCCTTATGAAAGTCTACTCTCCAAACAGAATTATATCGAGTTCAATAGGGCAGATCGAATATGCCTACCTTGATAAGTGCCAAGCATCCATTTTGATAAATAGCTCCATTATCATTCCAATCATCAACTCTTCGACGAATGGATAATATCTAATCAATAATGTACTTGCCTGATTAGAAGAACTACCGTATTTCAAATTTACATGTACCGAACATAAAGGTGTGTTGAAATGAATTAGCTTAGTTTCACAATATTTGTCTTATTGTACTGTATTAAATAGTTTATATTGAAGATAGGAAATAGAATACAGGGACTCACCCAAGTCTGCAATAGTATTTTCCTCTACAGGAGTCAACTCCCTCTACTTTATCAATTGCTCCATCAATCTCTGAATACTCATATAATAGAATAATTTATTATTGTATCAATCAATGCTCTTTTCTCCCACTGCCTCAGCATGTGAAGCATGAAAAGATTTTGAAACAAATGCCGTAGAAAGGAGTTGTCCATTGGAAAGGTAAGCCAAGTTGCTTGTAACAGGAAGACCCACGCGTATAATTAGCGCGCTGTGGCGGTCACTAAGTCATCGAAAACACGGTCTGACTAGATCTGGATGCTAGATGCTGGATGCTGTTGCAAATCCTTGTTGAAATATTCACAGCAAAGCCACACACACACTCACACATGCTCACTCCACTCCTCTCGGGTAACCGACATCCGTTCTCTCAGAACAAATCCCTTTGGTCGGGTTCGAACCCTTTCTACCTAGCCTTAATTAAAATATTACTCGTTACGTTACATTATCCCCGAGTCTGTCAGATATTTCACATGCTCCTTGTCCGGAGCGGGATCTGGTCGGACACGCATCACTGCCAGCTCAGCTGTAATTATTTAATGATGATGAATGATTACACACAAATGATTGACGAGCTGCTTCGAATTGTGGATTACTCCAAGATTGATTACACCGTCACCACTGAACGAAACTCGGCCTCACTGAGTATTCAGTCATAGCTTATTCCGGAGACGAACGTAGATTCAAAATAACGTCTCCAACTATAAATTATCCATATTATTCCACTATACATGATAATCTTGTGCTCTAACGATACAATAACATTGTTCATAAAGAAGGTAGAAAAATATTTTATATCTAGTTCTTATACTTGAGCTCCGATACCTACACAAAATGTATGATTATGCATTATGCATTCAAATTCAAAAAATCAATTTATCCCCATAAAATTGCAAATTAAATTTTATCTTACATAAAAATTTTGTATTTGAGGAATCCCCCTACAAGACTATACGTCTGTGTGTAGGGAGGAGTTCAACAGTCTTAATAATAACAATTGAAAAATAATTTTTACATAATAGACACATAAGATAACCAACCTATGAATCTTATATCTATATAGCCTATTGTAAAAATAAAAACAAGAAAAAAATAAAAATAAGAGAAAAATAATAGTGATAAAAGTTGTATGCTTCTAAAACTACATGTACTGCAGTGCTTCGGTCTCCGGAAAATCCCAGAAATGCAGGAGAGAAGAGAGAAAAAGAAGAGAAATAATAATAGGAAAGGGTATAAAATATAATAACCAACTTGAGTAATTATACTAAGATTCACCAGGCTGGAAGAGGACTATTAGATCATTTAGAATGAGAAAGGGTAAGTATGTGTTATAAACTACTATTTCAATAAAGGATGGTTCCAATCAGTAATACAATCTTGATAAGGATGGTTGATTACTATACATAACGGGATCGGAGTAATTGCTCGGCCGCCTCCCAGCCAATGCGGTACAGCCACCTGTCCACCCTCCTCCTGTAAGCCACCAAACTGCATGCCTCCGCCTCCTTTATCTCCTCAGGCACATTTCTATACAAGACATGAGCCAGATATGAGGGATTTGTGAGTTCAGAGCCATGTGCGAGCTGAGGAATCTCAAAGTTGTAATTCGATCTGAAACGCGTAGAATAGTTATGATTGACAATTTCTCCTAAGATTTCGGTTTTGTGTTTCTTGATATGAATTAATAAGGATTTAATGAAAAGCTGTCTTATATTTAATACTGGAAAATCTGTGAATAAAAGTATTGTTGGGTATCTATGGCCTTTTTTTAAAATTGTTTTAATTATTGATCTTTGGGTAACTGCAAGAGGTTCGATAACTGAAGAGGAAGCCCCTCCCCAAGCTAGAATTCCGTATTGTATGATGGATTGAACGTAAGCAAAGTATACTATTTTGCATTGTTCTATGCTCAACACATGACTCAGCTCTGAGAAGGCATAAAGCAATTTCCTGAGCATATTCTTAACACACCGAAGATGATGCACCCAACTCATCCTGCAATCCAGAATCACTCCTAGATATTTATACTGATCAACCCGCTCGATTATGCCACAGTCACAGTCATTAAGCCTTGAAGCATCACAAGAATGCATTTTCAAAGTTAAATGGCCTGGGTCAACTTGGTTACGTGTAACAATTGGCATAAACTTGGTTTTTGTTACATTTACCGTTAGACAATTGAAGTCAAACCATTACTTAATTTTAGCCAAGTCGATTGAGGCATTCTCATAGGCCTCCTCCCAATTGCTTCCTGAAGACACTAATGCTGTGTCATCGGCAAATAGAAACAACTCACCATCCACATTCAATTTTGATAGGTTGTTGATGTAGATCAGGAAGAGTAAAGGTCCAAGAGTACTTCCCTGAACCACACCATACTCAACATTCTCTTTGTCACTTGCTACATCATTTATATAAACATATTGCTGTCTATTATTGAGGTAGCTTATGAACCATTGTAATGTTCTATTCTTTGTTCCTAACAGCTCAAGCTTATTTATAAGGATGGCTTTATCAACAGTGTCAAAAGCTTTTGCCAGGTCTAAAAACGTTATTATTACTTTTTTCTTAGTCTTGATACTATTAGAAATGAGCCTGGTTGAGTTGAAAAGTGTATCAGATGTGTTTTTGGACTTTTGAAAACCATACTGGTGGGCTGAGATCAAATTGTTAACATTTAAATATCCAGAAAGCTGTATTTTAAAACATTTCTCAATTATTTTTGACAGAGTGACTAGCAAGGAAATTGGTCTGTAATTAGAGAAAGTGCCTTTTGGACCTGCTTTGTGGATGGGTATCACCTTTGCCGATTTCAAAGCACTAAGGAAGTGGCCTACGCTGATGCTTAGGTTTACAATGTGTCTGATAGGAAGTATTAGTGAGTCGATGTTATGTTGAATAACTCTGGTAGGAATTCCATCACACCCGGGAGCCGATCGACCTTTCAAACTCATGATGACTTTGAACAGCTCATGTTGGGAGACCGGTTGCAGCTCAAAAACGGTATTTGCCAAAAAATCCTCATCTTGTACATCTGGTTGGCCTTGTGTAATAATGGAATTTGCTAAATTCGCCCCCACTGTGGCAAAATATTTATTTAAATTGTTGGCTATTTCTTTAGTTTTTTGGGGATCAATAATTTCACCAGGTAGAGAGAATGAACTAATTGGAAATGATTTGTTCCTTTCTCCACGCCCTGAAATCTCATTTATGACAGACCAAAATTTCTTAGGATTGGTGGACACTTCCTCAACTTTGTTCTTGTAATAATTATATTTGGCCTGCTTTATTGCAGAGTGTAGGCTATTTCTATATTGTGTGAACTCAATCTTCAAGGCATAATTAAATGGTTGTCTGTTGAGTTTTTTCCTTAGCTTATCACGGTGCCGAATAGAATTTACTAGTTCTGCGCTTATCCAAGGTTTAAGTTGTGTATTTTTAGAAGAAATTTTTACTTGTTGAGTATTCAATGTGATAATTTTATGTAAAGTTTCGGTGAATAGATTTACTGCAGAGTTGGCGTCCTCTTGGCTACTGATAATGTTCCAGTTGTGAGCTGAAATTGCGTTCTGTACTTTAACCCAGTCGGTTTTATTGATGAGTTTATCTGTATCAGGCTGTATGAGAGACTTAGTGGATATTAGATTCAAGCATATGGCGTAATGATCAGTAACCGTGGAATGCAGAACAACAGATGATGCTGTGAAAAAACGCGGGAGTTTGACGAAAAAGTGATCGATACAAGTACCGCTAGCCGGCCGCGTAATCTTGTCGATGCACGCAACAAACCCCGCGTCACTCAGCACATCTAAGTAGCGCTCCTCCACAGAGCCAGATGCAACGCTCAGTGTGTTACAGTTGATATCGCCGGTCAGTATGCGAACGGCACCAGGGGATTGCTCATTACAGAACGTGCTCAAGGCGTCGACGAATGCAGAGAGGCTGGTGCTGGGGCTACGGTAAGC
Organism: Sogatella furcifera; assembly: GCA_017141385.1. Taxonomy (NCBI): domain Eukaryota; kingdom Metazoa; phylum Arthropoda; class Insecta; order Hemiptera; family Delphacidae; genus Sogatella; species Sogatella furcifera. Next base: position 20,859,803 of record CM029546.1, read on the forward strand.
TGCGATAAGCTCGCAAGCCACCCCCGCCCAGTTGAAGGACAAGGAGAGACAAGTGGCCAGACCACCCAAAAGCAACTCACTGCAAGTAACCGAGAGCCCCTCATCAATATAAACAATCAACCCATCACTCTGATTTATGCTATTGAATGATCTAAAAGATTGATAGCCTGGGATTTTGATTAGATCACAATCATTGTTCAGCCATGCTTCTGTTAAGACTATACATTTGAATCTGTTCCCTAGTCCTTGCAATACTGTTAAGAAATCATCGAAATTTCTCCTATAACTGCGGATATTCTGGTGGATGACCGTGAGACCTGACACACCACAGTTTCCTGCTACTTCTAAATTTATGAATCTATCGCTAAAATAGATCATATCTTCGCACTCTGTGCAGTTAATTAATGGAAGATCTAGTTCATTGAACGAATCTCTCATCATACTTCTGCAATCTCATAAAAAATAGCTAGCCTCCTGGCATGTTAAATTTGGAATATATATATTAATATAAATATTTTTTTTTCTTAAACCTACATATGTGATATCTAAGAACTATACTGAGTGCAATTTCTTTTTTGTCATTTGATTAGCAAACCTTTCTCCTCCTCATATTTTCGAGAACATTCAGAAATACTGAAGAGAGAAAAAAAAATAAAACTGAGATAAATAACCTTAAGTCTGTAAAATGACAATAGCATTGCAAATAAGCAAGCTGACAACAACAATTAAAAAACAAAGATTTTTAATTTTTATAAAATGAGAAATCATTGCAAATGAACAAGCTAACAACAGCAATCAAAAGCGGTCTTGCATTATTAACAATAAAAAAAATATTTTTTACGGATATTTAAGTAAATTCAACTAACGAAAATTTAAATTCATTCAGAAAAAAACCTCAAACATAATAACATAAAATATCGAGCTTCATGTTTTGAAGCTCAAACGAACAGAACAAATAAATTTCTTGATTATTTGAATGTGGTTTTATTCTATGTCACTGTTTCCTCAGTTACAGGATTAATATGCAAGTTTCTTACCGTCGAAAAATTGCATCAAAATAATTATTAATTTATTTGATAATAGAAGCCATGATAAAACTAAGATACAGTAATAGTTTAATTTAGTTTGATTGATTGATTATTAATTATAAAGTCATTTGTTAGAATTTTATTACTATTATTATTCTTCTATTTATCTTTTGTTATCATACTTTATTGATCTAAACATGAAAATGATAATACAAAAGAGGCATTGATAACTCATAATAATATACTCCTAATTATTCTTATGAAAATCTTTACCAGATAATTGTAAATCACCACATGAATTAAGTATAGCTACATAATTCGGAGTGTTTCCTAAGCTGCAGAGCTTCAAACTCGGAAAATGTTGGGCTTTCATAAGAGTAAGAATATGTATTTAGATAAGTTGATAGAATAGCACACGTTGGAGGTATGAATAAGCTTATAAAATACATGAGAACTAATTAATATAACTTTATCAATTATTTTGTTTACGAATCAATCTTATTTAAATATTTCATTAGAATGAGTGTGTCTCCGTCGTGTTAAATATTTGTTGTATCAATCATATAACTGGATCATCTTTGGAGATAGATAGATAGATAGATAGATAGATATTTTATTTTCAATTGTTACAAGGCTGCCGCCTATTGTAACATTGAGTTACAAATCTTGTAATTTTTACAAAAATCAAAGATGATAATTACTATATCACTATTTTACAAAAATCAAAGATCATAATTACTATATTACTCTAAATTAAAATCACTGCAAAACAAAGAGTTTAGAATTATAAATAAAAAAATGAGCCTCATATTAAGTTTATGCACATAAAATATAAATATGAATAGGCCTAGTAAATTCTTAGACTACTTCAGAAAATAATACAAAGTAGAACAAATATGAAAATTCATTACAGAGGAAAAATAAGTAAAATTCTGAGGTGGAAAAAATGCATATATGCACTGGGATAAATATCTTTAGTGAATAATCCGGATCATTAGCACATCAAATATTTTATAAATAGCTAATATACTAATTATATAGAATTATAATTTCAGAAGTGGGAGAAATCAACGCAACAACCCCGCCAAGCAACGTTCCTGACAATCACGTCAATGTATCTCTTATGAGGGAAGTCAAAAGCCTTGTTTTGAATGTATTGAAAGTTGGAGAGAAGATAATGTCAGGTGAAAGATCGTTCCATAGTCTAGAAGCTGTAACAGTAAATGAGGCATTGTACATGACCGTACGGTCGAGGGGAATCTGTAGGTAATAAGCATGTTGCCTTGTGTTCCTGGAATGAACATCCGCAAGACAAGTGAAGCGCTCCTTCAGATACTGTGGACCTTTACCTTCAACAATCAGACGATACACGAGACACAATAGGAAATATCGTCTTCTGTCTTTCAACTTGAGCCACTGCAGTCTCCTATAGAAAGGTGTAATGTGGTCATCTCTCCTTGCATCATAGATGAACCTGACCGCATAATTCAAAGCACGCTGTAGTCTTAGATTTAGCTCTTCAGTCATATCATTGTAGACCATGCTGCCATAGTCAGCAATGGGTAGAACAAGACTCTGCACAAGCGCAATACGAAGATTTGTTGGCAGAAATTTCCTCAATCTCTTAAATTGGTGCATTGCAGCAAAGATGCGTCTTGACACACAACTTATATGGCATGGCATGCCCAATTGAGATTTCTATCTATAGATACTCCCAAGACCTTCAAGGAATCCTCATATTGCAGTGGATGACCATCAAGCATAACTTTGGGTACAGCATTAAGGTCAAGCTGATTGTACAACCTACCATAAGCAGCAATAATGCTCCTGCACTTCCGGGCATTGAGGCTCAGACAATGTGCTCTTGCCCAAAGAATCAAGGATGCTATATTGACATTCATGGCAGCAACAGCATTATCAGCATGAGAAGAGTGACCTGAAGGAAAACGACTATAGCAAACAAGATCATCAGCATAAATATGATATGATAAATTGTCAAAAATAAGAGGAAGATTATTCACATAGATAGAGAAGAGGAGAGGGCCAAGAATTGTTCCCTGTGGGACACCTGCAACCACTGGCAACCACCCAGAAGTCCTCTTCTCAGCCACTCTGACACACTGATACCTATCAGTAAGGTAGGACTTGAACCAGGAAATGCAAGACGATGATAGGCCACATTGAAAAAATAGTTTATGAAGAAGGATAGAGTGGCATACATTGTCAAAGGCCTTTGTAAAATCGAATGATACAAGGAGAGTGAAAGAACGGTGATCCATTGAGTCCCGAATGTCATCTGTAATCTTCAATAGAGCTGTAGATGTACTGTGAGAAGCACGGAAACCAGACTGATTTTTATCAAAGAAATTGAAAGAATCCAGGTATGATGACAACTGTTCATGGACAATTCTCTCCAGCGCTTTGGAAATACTACAAACTATGCTAATAGGCCGGTAGTCTTGAGGTGTAGAGGGATTATTATTTTTTGGTACTGGACAAATCAATGAATGCTTCCAAAGTGAAGGGAAAACTCCCATTTGGAGGGAGAAATTGAATATATGTGTTATAGCAGGAATAATAATTGGTAAAATAATTTTATAGAAAGATACAGGTATATTGTCCACACCTTTATTGTTTTTCTTAATTGAGAGAATGGCAGAGGAAATTTTATCAGGATAGACATATGCAAAAAAGAATTTTTCTTGTGGAAGTGTGTGGCTGAATTGATTAATCATAATAGAGTTTAGAGAATAGTGAGCAAATGTTGAAGGAGGGGAAGGAGTAGAAAAAAACTCATTAAGCTGTTCCAAAGGAACATTAACAGAAGTGGACTTTGAGTTGGGTGGTACCACCTCAACTTTTCGAATGTTCCTCCACAGCTCAGAAGTGGACTGCCTTCCCTCAAATAGTCGACCATAATACTGAATTTTGGCTCTACGACAGACAGACCTCAACTTGTTTCTCAGGGCCTTATATCTCACAAGGTCTGCGTTGCAACCAGTCCTGATATGTTTACGCCTAGCCTTATCTCTCTCTCGTCTTAGCAGGGAGATTTCTCTGTTGAACCATGGGCATGGCTTGCGATGAACTTTGACATCACGCACTGGCGCATGCTCATCAAAAATCGAAAATATCATTGAATTGAAGGCATCTACCTTATCATCAATATCATCCATATTTACAATGTTATGCCAAGGCTTCTCCACAGCATCAGCTAGACAGCAATCCAAATCGATGCCTCTCAGGTTTCTGCCCTTAATTTTTGGCGAGTATCTTATTTCATGTTCAAGACTATATATGACATATATCAGATCATGACCTGACATACAGAAGGGTATTTGTCCATTAGCCACAACAAAATCTGGATCACTCACAACAGTGAGGTCGAGCAGGGAATGACATGCATCAGTGTGAAAAGTGGGTGATGATTTATACCATATAAGTAAGTATTTCCATATTCAACGACTCAAAAAGCGTTCTCACTTGCCTGCTCTCAAATGTATTCTTTATCTGATCAGCATTGGAATCACCAAGAACAATTATATGCTGATATTGGTGCATTACACTCAGTAGTGCATCTTCTAGAATAGACAATCTACCTGCTTTGGGCGGACGGTACACAACAACCACCAATAAAGTCTCTGATCCAACAATAACCTCGATCATGAGAAATTCAGGTGGGCATGAATATATCTGAGGAGAAGATGCAATTACCTTAGCAGCAAATTGAGAACGGATATAGACAGCCACACCTCCCCCTCCCTTGCCGATCCTGTCATTCCTGAATAATGTGTAGCCAGGAACATTGAAATATTCTGTCAGTAAACTGGGCTTGAAAAATGTCTCACTTATAGCGATAATATCCACCGAGACAGTAGAAAACACTAATTTGAACTCATCAAAATGCGCCGGCAAAGATTGAGCGTTGATATGACATAATTTAAACATGTTTGAATGATCAACAAAAACTGATTTCAGCTCACTGGTTGAGTCTGACATATTTAATATTTATTGAAAGTAAATTCCTTTAGGATATATCAAGTGGAAATATAGCAGAAAGTTTTATTACGGAAAAATGGATACAAATTAGATCGAATTAATTGATCACGAAAATTAAAGATTGACTATCCACCTCAAACACTTTATTAATAATAATACTATTTTCTACTCAAATATGAGCAAAGATTCACTATGTATTATAATGCAAAATGAACCCCTCAAAACAGCTTAGATTTGATTGCGTAGTGTAATAAATAGATAAAACAGATTCGTCAGTTGAGTGACTGTTGTAAGGTCACTGATGAGAGAAAAAATAAATTAATAAAAAATAAAAAAAATAAAAATTTAGATAAGAAGTTATTAAGTTATCTTTATATACCGGTTATTTTTCAATACCGCTTAGTTAGCTTCAATAAAAAGCGGAGCCCCTTTGTAAGGTATACTGAGAGTCTATAAGGAAACAGCCTCGGAAGAATTATTAATCTCATAGTGATAATCGAATCAGAACTAATAATGGAACTGATAAAATAGAACTAATATTACCCACTGTGATAAAATAAAATCATTAGGAAAATAATCATAAGAAAATGAATAATTATGATTTGAAATCGTATCGTATGTATGGAATTTAAAAATGCTATATTTGCTTATAATATGAAAGTGTTCAACTCAAATCAAATTGAACAATATTAGGGAGAATTCACCGAAGTGTAATGAAAAACTACATGGGAAAATATAGATTATCCTTCTTAATACTCTCGAGCAGCCATCAATCAGAACGGAGACATCCTAATTACTCTGTACAAAACACTATACCTACGTAATATATGAATACTACATAACATCATAAAATAATTTTAAAATGTCATAAACACCATAACTATTCTAAAGTATTTTGTATCTAAAAATGGCTTGTTCAAGTTTATTGTGTATGTTTGTAGTTAGTTGGTGATTAAAATAAAAATATTCGATTTAAAATATTACTTACGATTACTCATTACTTATGTTTCTTTTCATTTACTCACCAAATAGAGAACGGCACTTTCATCAACTCTTTTATGCGTTTTCCGGCTGCTCCCCTTCATTTGGGGTATTGAATGTCTGTGTGAAATTTTCCCCATCCTTTTTCCAAAACACTTTACCATCCCGAGACCACACATTCCTGAATCCGACCTCATCAGCAATCCGTCTCAAGAATAGATGTCGTGGTTTAGTAAGGTCTTCATAAATTGAAATACCAGTGTTCTTCAACTTATTCCTGTTTGTGATGACATCGCTGCGCCGTTGATAGCTGACGAATTTTACAAGCAGTTGTCGAGGTGGACGAGGTGGCGCCCCCGGCTCCGTCTCCAATCTGCGTCCGACGCGGTGGCATCGGTCAAAGAGGAAATAGGTGTCGGCGTAGGGGCTGCGTCATCACGAGTTGTGGGTGGCGGGGTGGCAGCCGCCTCTCTCTTCTCCCTCAGACTGGTCACCTGGTCAAGATCATGGACCCGGAACGGATGCTGGTCCGCGGCACTCTTCGCCATCACCTTACAATCAGTCGTCCAGACGGAAGATAGAGTTCTTTCTTTTAACAATTGCCTCGCAGCGTTAAATATTTCTCTAGTCTCTGGCGTTAAGTGTTCATTGATATAAACCGGTGTGTTGGGAAAGGAACTGTTAGGGTCTCTAGCTGAAAGTGATCCTTTCTGTCTTCTGGCGGCTAGCCATTGATTTTTTGTTAACCGCGACGTGAAAGATATGACAATAGAAGGAGGCCTAGTGTCTCCTTTCCTGCCCTGTAGCCTATGTGCTGCGTTTATTTCCGAGTAATAAAAGTTCACATTCAGTACACTGGCTATCGCTTGAATCACTACAAGCATGTCCTCTCTGTAAGTCACGGGAACACCTGACACTATTATATTGTTCTTTCTAGTGTGTTGTTGCAGATCGTTAAGTTTTTGGTTAGCTAGTTTACAGTCCACTTTCAATTGTTCGTTTTCACGTCGAATTTCATCCACAGATTGACAAGTTGCATCACATTTATTTTCAACTTTTTCAACACTATCCTTGATGTCCGCGATTTTTTTATTGGTAATTTCAATGTCTTTCTGCAGTTTAGCTATTTTTGCATCACTATTGTCCCACCTTGTTTTATTCTCGATCCAGGAAGCTTGGTTCTCCTTCCTAAAAGCCTCGATAGCTTTTAAAACTGCATTGATCTCATCCTTATGGCTATCATCTGTTGACGAAGTCTCAGTCGCACATTTTGCACACTTCCACTTTTTATTTATAATGTTTACACAAAAAGAGTGAAATTTTAATTCGCAAGCCGGACACGAGACACTGGTTCTTGTATCACTTTTATTTATTTGTTTTTTACAAGTATAACACTCTACACTCATTTTTCGCATTGACTTAATAGAAATAGCGGTATTTAAAGAAATATTTATTAAATTAATACGAATTATAGGTTGAAGGAACTAAAAGGCTATTCCTGCTTTTAACACCAGGAGGCCGGCTAAAACTCGTTACAAAACTTTTACTCTGTAGCACGATAAGATATGATGTGACTGCATCGGCTGCCCGACTAGAACTGAAGAGGAGGAGATGAATAGTCTTGATGGTAGCAGGTAATACAAAAATATTCCATATTATTTTCTCGATTATATTATGAATCAATAACAAAACAATGATCAAAATGCTTTTAATTTGTTTCAGAAGAGCTCAACTCAGATCTTAATATTGATGATCACTAACTGAAATTTCTTGATAATTCATTTCCACTATAATTCAATTCTATTATAATTCACAGATTGAAGAAAAAATTGATACGATGGAATGAGCAATGTGTTACACTCATTCAGAAAGTCATCATCAAAATAATGGGATCATAGTTCATCCAACATCCATGATCGATAATACTTGTGAGCACGTAGGAAAATATTATTCAAATATTTTTTTCTAGGATCACGAGTATATTCTAGTCTATTCAATATCCAGAATTATTATCAACTCAATATATGATTATTTTTCCTATATGATATTCCAGAGAATATAAGTTACAGTATTAGTTTATTTGTAAATAGTTTTGGAAAAATTATGTGCTCAAAAGTTCACATTATATGGTGAGAAAGCAAGGGTGCAGGGAAGCATCATAATCGTCGTGCATCATGCTCATGATCCCTAGCGTGTATTCTAACAATCGTGGTTGAAAGGTCGCTTGATTCAGGACAAAATAATTTGTGAAACGTTCACATTATTTGTGATTCAGATGAATGAGTTGAGCCATCTCGAGAAGGATTCATTCTTCAAATTCGAACAAACCAGTTCAGTGTATTCCGATGTGGAAATTATTGTGCTTGAAATAAATGTAGCAGTCCTGTTCGAATGGTCTTTTCATCAGCAGATGGTATTGTCAGGTTTCAGAAAGCCAGCCAGCAACAATTTCCAGCTGATTAGATCTGAACTACACTCGAGGGCTTGACTGGTTTATGGGGGCTGCTTTGGTCCAGTTCTGCGGTGTTGGCGAGTGATCACCTGATGCAATCTGCTCTGATGCAGCTACTGCTACTGATGTATGCTGCCACTGTTGCTACCTCATGAACTCATTCTTGCTAATTCCCACGGAAAAAAACCGACATCAACCACTGCAGACCGCATCTAAAAGCATTCTATGGTACTCTCGCTTTCTAGCAATTTGTACAAAATTCTGCTGAGTTTCATTTTTCACATTCCACGCTAACACCACATCAACCAGGGACGCGAGAGCTGTTGCTTATTATGCACCTTCAAAATATGATAACAAGTGTGCTGAGTTTCATCGGTGAACTTGCTTTTTGATTAATGAGTGATAATACTTCGAAATAAACTTCAAAATACTATCAAAAAATTCCCAGTTATCACAACGACAACCACTGATAATGGATAATTTTAATCAAATGTTGAACAAAATTAAATATTATAACATTTTCTTATAATAAGATGATGATTCATTTGATGAGATTTGGAATAAAGTCTTATAAATTTTATTTTAAAATCAAGTCTATGTATAAAGTCAAGTTTATTCTCATGTTTAAGCTCAATATCAAATCAAGTTCATGTCCAATGCTGAGTTCATGTTTTATGTTTGTATTGACGGAATTGTATAAATTTATTTACGGAAAATGCATCAAGATGATATATCTCTTATTCAGTTATGATATTGCTCATATCAAAATATTTTTCTTCATTTCATATAGTATCTTCACACTTAAATTTCAAGAATATCATACCTTTTATCATTCAGTTATATTGTGGAGTTAATTCAGGCTATATCGATATCATCAGTTTATAGCCTTCTCATAGCATTTCATCCATATTCTAACAGAAAAAGCAAATGCTTATGATGATAAGAGCACTGCTAACATCAGAAATACCATAAAACGTTTTGTTAACGGATTGCAATACAATCGGTAAACCAATGAATTAAATATTTCTTCTACAAGCACCTCAGCTTCCTCTGATCTGTATTGCAATGGATTGAATTTGAACAAAAAGCTGGAAAATACCTCTATTGTATTGGACTTCGATATAACTGGCCGGGCTTGGAATATTTCATTTCATCCAAAGTTGAATTTTATCGTATAAAGTTTGACTGTATTGCCACTCCAGAGGTTTTTGTAGATCCAATAATTTGTTCCTTCTATTACAATCTGACCTCGTCTGGTTTTCAGAATAGGGTTACAAGTAACTAACTTTCCTCCACTATAGACCACTCCAAGCCAGATGCTCTTCGTGATCCCTGAAATCACTATTTTCAAACTCAATGCTGAGAAAGGATTATACAAAGTGAGAATTGGCAAGAAAATATTCCGTCAGTTAACGTTTCATGATGTAGTAAAAAAATATGATGAAACATTCATTTAATCATCAACTGAGTACTTGAGATGATTGATACTATATACTACATTATTTATATAAATGAAGAATGAAATAGTAAAGTAAATAAATGCTACTTTCAACAGTTAACATAATCATTAAAAACAGAGAACTCATAGATGTGGACTGAGACATTTCATTTTACAGTTACTTTTCAAGAATGCTTGAGAATTTATGGCCAGAATGTACCTGTATTAAAAACCAGATTCATCCAATAATGAATATTTGGAAACCCCCTTTCCATGTAACATTGAATAGAAAAATACTCTTATATCTTTTGATGGTGAGAAGACCCTTACAGTTCCGTTCAACCTCGCCAATGTGTACTTGGACAAATATTGGTCATCCATCCAAAATTAGTCCAAAGAGTTCGTAACTTAACTTCACGATCACATTCGTGTGAATTATTCAATTTGATGATACTAGTATAATCTATTCAAGAAATTATTCATTAGTGACCTACTGCTATTGATAATATTTGATAATTGAGGGTTTATATACATTATGTACTTCTTTAGAAACTCGTTCAACTTCTTTAGTATTCTCACATTCAACAGATGGGTTTCGATTATTTACAAAAACCATAAACACAATATCTGTGGTTGATTACGACTGATTGGAATGAGCAATGAGCAACCAATCATGGTTGCATCGATACGCAGGGTGGTGCTATTCTATTGCTAGTCAACTCCAGAGAATACCCAGTACTGCAATTTTGTTGCAGGAGACAACCAACACGCGCTACTTTCGCTGTCATCGTGACATACTGGCTCAAGGGAATGCGACCACTGCTGAAATGTCTGTCAACAACGAGCTCTATTAAAGTACATGACAACGGCCTCAACGTTTCGTCGTTTCGTTGTTTCATGGATCATGAAAAAATAGAAGTCAGTGAATGAGTTGAACACTTCTACCAATGTTCTTATTTTCATGGACTAACCTGACAAATAATGGATGAAAGCATAGTATTGAGATGAATCATGTTGAAAATTCAGATTATTTCAATAAAGAGAGGATCTGCGAGTGGGGCAAATTCGCTGGTTATAAAAACAAGATAAATAAATACTAATGAATCTGCGTTAACACCGTACCCAGTATTTGCCCTACCTATGAATTTTGTTAAATTAAATGACGATTTGTTAATATTCAGTATGATGTATGGGTATGTGTCAGTATATATGAAGAACTTTTGGGCGATTGCCTGTTTTTTCTTTCTCTTATCTTGTATATGTACTCCAATAAATAAATGAATAAATATAAATATACTCTAGTCAGATGGTCTAACTTACTGAATTATTAGCCAGTAGCTAGCTGCTTGCCAGTAACTGGAAACTACCTTATTTTCTGGCATTATAGCTATACCTGATACATTTGTCTAATTTACAAGACTTTTCTCTGATACACGTTCTAATTCCTTTGGATTCCTCCTGAATTAAATTTCATTTTTATGTTGAAATGATTCAGTTCAAAAGCATCTAAATTTTCATAAGCAAAAATTAAATCTCCATGTGTATATTAAATGCTGTGTCGTGTTTTCTCTGGAAAATTGTTAAGAATGAGGAAAACTCGCTAGGAGATTTTCAATGTTGAGAAAGATAAAGAGGATAGTTTGTTTATGAAGTGGGAGGGATGGTGAGAAAGAAGAAAGAGATAGAAGAGAGAAAGTGAAAGATAATGATAAGAATGAGAGAGAAGTACAAAATACTGCATCGACCGATGAAGAGAGAGTTTGTGCATTTCTGAGTCTTTGCTTTCGTCTTATTAGCAGCGATATGAGAATTTCAGCCGTCTTTCCTCCTAGAGTTTGCTTTTTGCCTTTCAGCGGCATTCTTTGTTCTTAGGTTCCTTTATTATCCTCATTTTATATTGCAATTTCTGGGTAATCTTCAACTTTACACGGTTTCATGAATAATGAGGATTATAACTTGATCATGCAAAGGTCATTGTACTGACATGCGCGTTCTCCAACAATAAATTTAATATGAAACTTTAGTTATAATTGGATCAAAATTGACAAAGGCTCCAGTTTTCTCAGCTTGCATTTTGATTCTATTTTAGATGAGGTTCAAAACTCTAGTCTACTTTCAGTTAGAAGTTCCATCTTGAAGATTTGATGATCCATGAAATTTTTTAATGAAAAATTGATTGTCTCTTGAACTGGGCAGTTTAAAAATGTCTCAATTAATTTGTAAGAAATGTACTATAACTTATTCCTCCTTCTCTTGTTTCACTTGTAAAGATTGGACATGATAGCTGGAAATTATAAAGGATGTTTATCTCAGAAATACCAATCATTGAATCAATCAATCCTACTGGTAACAATTATCAAGATTGATGGAGAGTTAAATATCAATCAAAGTTATTCCTCTTAGATTTATTAAAAAGAATTCTGAGGTCTAAAGAAGACTAGAGGCTTTAGATAAAATTTGTCTTATTGGAGCTCTATACTGAAAGAAATGTTCCCTGTAAACAGAATATTACATGTCATCATGATTATAGCACAACATACAAAATTCAAATAACAGGTCATCATGATTAGATAGTATATTTTTTAGAATTCAAGATTGAGAGGTCAGCCAAATATGAATTTTCTTGGTACTTAGATGATGTCTTTGTCTTTAATCCAGGAAAGAATAAGAGCAACAAAAAGCACACAGAAAAATGGGCTAGTGAGTGTGAATGATGGAGCAAGAAAATGAAAAAAAGTCGAATGGGAGAAGAGAAGATATAGATCGAACGTGACTTTGGTAGTCAAGTAGTGGGGAGCGGGAAGGGGAGAGAGAGGAAAGGCTTTCCTTTAAAAGTAGTGCAGCGGGCAGTTAACCCAGCGTAGCATAGCTATGTTTCTCCTGTGAAAGTCCTTAAGCCCATTAAGATGTTGGCAGATACCTTAATGGTATTATGCTCCACTAGCTAAGATCGCTTTCTGCTTAGGACTTGTTTCATACTGTTTCTTGAGAACTTTCACATCTTGAAACACGCACCAGGGCAAAGAGGCCAATAAAATTATCGACAGTAGCTGAGCCGTCATTTTAATAAGCCTTCAGAGAAATAAATACTCCTAGTTTATCATAATTCGATTTTCATGATTCCAAGAATTTTTTAAATATCTTTGATAAACTATCAGCGAAATACTTCTTTTTTCTTATAATTGAATTATAATGATTTCATAATGTTTTTCATAATTCACAATGTTCAAGTCTATCAAAAAGATCTCAGAGAAGCCAGTCTTTGTAAGGTATTTCCATTGATGTCAGACAGGCATCACAACAGGGATCAAAAAATCTTTTAGCTCTTGATGAATATTGGAACCATGATTCGTTAACCTATGTGTAACTGAAGTTTGGTTATTTAGTTCAATATTGAGGAATTAACGTCTAATTTCGTGGAAAAGTGATTACTGGATAAATGCTGCTGTTTGTGAGTGGGACAATGTTAAATACGATAGCAATTTACGAAATTACGAATATACGAATTGTATATGATAGCAATTTAATGGAATAAATTAGAAAATGTGGGAGTTCATCAGAATAATAATTTTCCAAAACATCCATCTGAGTAATGATCACTTCAATTGACGACAAGATTCATGAATACATACAGAACTGAATGTGCTTAAATGAGAATTCTCATGAATCCAATTGATCGTTATTCTATTCTGGAAATACGGATAGGAAATTATTATTGTGCATCATGAAGCCTATGAATAATACAGTTATGCAGTTGTATTACAGAATTCAAGCTTATTAAATAATCTGAAATGAAGATAGATTTGCTATCTGGTTTCAAATGAGAAGACAATGTGTTGTCGAACCACACATACAAATATGTGGTTTGAAAATATGTCTTTTCATTCAAAATGAATTAATGAAGTGTTATCTGGTTCAACGACTATTTTCAATTTTTAAAGGCTGGCCATATGGATCAGCATGGAAAAGGCATTAGAAATAAACAGAACAATGTACATATTCCAATGGGCTGGTAGGATTGGCTCAGAATGAGTTGTAATTTGAATAAAAACCAGCCATATTTGCTTCATTATTCTTCATCATTGAAATTTGTTGATTCTTCATTGATCGTTTGAATTTGGTTGAGTGACAAATTGTAGGCGTGATAACAAAGCTTATCAATAACAGCACGTATGATACTTGCATTATGAATTGGACAAGCCATCCCTAGGGTAATATCAAAGTCGACAGATTCGGATATAATATTCATGCTCACTAATGCTACAGGTGTTGTATTGAATACTAAATCAATAATTATCCCTGCTTCCTCATTACTAAATTACATTATGAGCTTTCTACTCAATATTGATCGATGCAGGCCTATCTAAAAGCTTAATGCTTATTGAGTGATATCATACAAATTCAACATGCATTGATTAAAATGTTGAAGATATCAATTAATCCAGCTCTAGTTCCACTTGCTAATCGTTTACTAATTCATTGTGATAATCTACAATTATAGAAAGCCCATGTGAATTTGAATATTCTTATTCAATTTCAATGTCATCTATAGTGAGAAGTGATTGACTCATTCAATAGCCAATAGATAAAATTGACATTATTACTCTTCAGGCGACGATAGGCTATCTCTGTAAGTTGGACGTAAATGCTGAAAGTACATATAAATGGTTTTGCATGATGGGTACTCGAATATTTTTTGAATGAATGAATATGAATAAGTATACGCAAAATTTCATTGCAAAGCTGATCAAATTGCGAAGAATTGAGATAATCAATGGAAGCAGACATAAAAAAGTCAATAAAAAGAGCTAATGAGTTCTACTTAATATGGACAATTCTTTCATATCCTTGAAAATTCATTGAAATCTTTTTAATATTAATTTTTCTTATCTGAAATATCCCACATGAACATCAATCATTCGACTTACTGTCTATTATTCTGGAGAAATAGAGATTGTTGGGTTTTCCATTTTATTATCAAGTTGAATTTCAGCCATCAAACGATTGTTTATTGATTACTCACGTGGTATTTGGTAGGTCTTTGGAGGACTTTGTGTATGGCACCAGCCAGCTAATAAAGAGTCACTTTATATCTCTGTACGTTGTATCCTTTATCCTCATCATGGTCCATTTATTATGCATTAGTTTCCTAGGCTATCATAACCTCTACTAAGCTACTCATAATGTGTAACAGGTTATACGCTCACAAATCTTCCTCAGTTTTAATTATTGTGATACCATTTTGATAATAGCTTCTTAGGCCATCCCTTGACATTATCAACATGTTGCCTTAGTCAACTCATCGAGAGAAGTAGATAGTGAACATATGTGCCAAGTGACCCAAGGAATATGAATTTATTATAAGATCAGGGTTGAAGCCTGAAGGAGCTTTTAACGTATACAGTACGGTATCCATTTTGTGAAGGCAAGAGCTTGATATCATATTATTATCTTCTGGCACATCATTAAACTTTATAGGCCCTACCTTTTATAGCTGATATCGATGAACAATGTTGTCAGTCGTAAATTCAAGCTATCAATAAATAATGTTCTCAGTCGTAAATTCAAGCTGTACCTTGTATTGAAAAAACATGTATCCAAAGCTTGATTGATTCCAAGGTAATTAGAATAGAAAGGTATGAGTCATCAGCATCGTAGCCGGGAGGAAACAGTGAATTCTGACGTCATTGGCACCACAGCTGTTTAGCGAACCTAGAAGTTAGGAACTTTGTCTGCTCCTTGTGCATTCCAACTTGGTTCCAAACGCTGATGTTGTAAATTGATTTTTCTATGCCTATTTGAAAAACTTTTTGGCAATACGGCCCAGATTTATATTATTTACATGCAATCTATCTATTGCCAAACCTATTCTCGTAACCTCTTTTCCCTAATGTTTTGAAATAGAAATTTTTGCCTCTTTATTGTCGATATGATGAACTCATTTTCTTGAAATCACCATAATCATAATAACAAGAGTTCATTTTGCTTAATACAATATAACCTACAGTTTGAATGAAATTCGGAAAAGATTCTGTACTAATAACAAAAACCACATGTTTGCAAAAAAATGATGCAGTGATAACATAATAGCCTGTTCAAATCAGAGTGCATATTTTCCGTGAGGTCAGAAATGATTTTAATCAAATTACTTTGATTGGAACGCACAAGGAGCAGACGAAGTTCCTAATTTCTAGGTTCGCTAAACAGCTGTGGTGCCAATGACGTCAAAATTCACTGTTTCCTCCCGGCTACGATGCTGATGACTCATACCTTTCTATTATAATTACCTCGATTGATTCCATCAATATGTTTTGTTTTAGATCTGTCATAATATTGCAATCCATCTGGTATGGTGTTTAAATGACGGTTATCAATTCTCTTGAACTTGTGAAGCTTAAATATTAGCCAAAAAATGTCTCATTTTGTCAAGAGAGTGATTCATTCGATCAGATTCATCAAACAATCAGCTATTTCCAATACTTTACAATAATTATTATAAAATTTTCCAATTTATGGGAAATTTTCATCAAAACTTCAAAGATTCAAGTTATGACTCAAAAATTTGTTACCCTTTCACAAAAATTATACATCATGTACTTTGTCTTAGAACCTGGGAAAGAAAGTAGAATGTATGCTGTATTGTTTGTTTAAGCCGTATATACCATACTGACAAATTGCTGCCACATTTTATATAGACCCGATAAACGGTACATATACAAATGTAATGGAAGTTGAATGGGATAAAGGCGCAGGCAGGCAGCTGAGTTGTTCCAGCCTGAACTCGAACGATTTGTCATGATTCAACATCTGGCGCAGCTCTTATTTCTTTCTTCATAACATAACTGAACAGTGCACATAGCTACAGGTTGTATGCAAAGTATAATACGACATCTTTCTTCCACAAAATCTCTGACATCTATATAAAAATAGAATTCTTCTCCGATCAGTGATGCAAGATCTGATCTTGATCCACCGTCTGCAATCATCATGTTTGCAGCCTGCTTCTGTAGTCCATTTTCAATGAACCAACCTTCAGAGTTTCCAATGATTTACATAGAGAAATTCATAATTCATGCTATATCCTTCATCAATATGTAATCAAATTTTTAATTATTCACATAACACATTATTATAATAATATGTTTTATGATAATGATAAGCCATGATCTATGATTTATTATTTCACTAACTTGCTCGTACACAAATACAGTAGGTTTCCATTACTACAAGCTTCAACTAACGGGAACATGTCAAGCACTAAATTCATTACAATCATGTCGTTGTATGGAACAAAGCAATCAGATTTTGATTGTTTTCCTCAACAGCGAAATTGATGGAAATCTACAGTTTGAAGAACTCATAAATACATATTTGATCTTATCTATACAGGGTGTTCCAGGAGGAATGTGCAATACTTCTCAGGCTGATTCCTTACACCAAATAGACAAAAAAGTTCCGCGGGACCAACCCCCAAAAACGCTTTGTTACTGAGATAACAATGGCGGAAAATTAAGATTTTTCAATAGTTATTTTTCAATAGATAGAGTTATAGTTGACTCCAAAAGATATTCAATGTGATACGGTAGACGAATAAATGAATGCATTTACTCGTGGAACATGTTATATCAGATTGAATCGAATGTTAGAGATATTTCTCATAATCGATTGTATTGACTATGATAACTCATCAATTAGCTTAAAGTGATCAATCGCATGAATTCCAGAATTCTCAACCAGATAGGAATGAAGAGGGCTCTTGAGAGAATGGAATTTTCCCAAAGGCAGCTGTACTCAGACACCAGTTCAAAATCAACATATCAGATATCAATGAAGATTAATATTATAAAGCCTACAATTGTCGAGAGCTCTTTGGAATGCAATCGCACTAAAATGTTGAAATTCAAGTCCATCGTAATCCCAAACAGGATATCTTGAGTTTGCAGAATCCAAATTATTTCAACTATCATTCAAACTTCAAACATTCTTCCCAAATTACGAACAATGTTATTTGAGTGGGTGCTCAGCTCATCAATATTGATCAATGGATAAACTATTTTACATTCTCAAAACTTGTCACGTCATAGAAAATTCGTAGTTTACTAACTGAATACACATCCGGTGAAATATATTAGTGATGATTGGAGTTGAAAATTATGCAATGTTAGTAGTTACACTTGCTAAAATATAACTAGACAGTTATTATTCAAATATTATTTATCACACAGTGACACGAATCACCATTTTTATTGTGTTGTTTTATTTTTGTGACGGTGAGAAGACTATACTTTGATATCTAAGGCACAATATATGCAACACGCTCAACACTGTGAAAATCAGAACTACAGAGTACCGTACGGAATAGACGTAGGCCTACTCTATTTCCATACTCTGCGTCTGAACCACTGATAGTACAGTAATGTTCACCTTGTAACGGTATGAAATAACATGATTCATTTATCTTGTTTTTCAACCAAAAACGTTTAATAAATTTTCCATTACTTGATAAAATTGTTTTTCGAATTACTCGAAAAACAACTTTATCATTGTTCTTGCAATTACAAGCTTATTCTTTTAGTAGATTTCTCTCTTTATTTTTCCTCCTTTTTCATTACTTTGTATGTTGCTCGGTCGCTCTCTTTCTTGAACAAAATTCTGCTTGATCGACAGTTGCTTAGGAGTGGGGATAGCCTTGTACCTTTCGCTCCTCTATTAATTTCAATTCACTTCGTATCTAGCTCTCAACCAGTTCAGATAGACATTTTCTTTCTTCTATAAGATTTGTTGAAAGTTCTTTGAAGTACAGGATGTAGTCACATTAATTAAATTCTCATTCTTTTACGTAGTAGCTTCACTCTTGGTACTTTTTCTCTCAAATTTGTTAAATTTTCTGAAGATGCTTTATTATCCTTTTCATTTAAAAAAATTATAAGAAGCTTCTCTTCATTAAAAAATTGAATTTTCGATACCTCAACTTGTTTGTAACATTTATTCACTTAAATGCTGTTTTCAAAATCAAATCAAATAAGTTTTTATTTTGCATCACAAAAAAGTAACAGATTATCTTCTCCAAAAAAAAACTTCTTATTATCAGTAATTATGAAAAATAGATAATATTAGAAGAAAAAAAAACATAATTGCCATTATAATTGGTGACGATCAAAATGAAATTTCCACTAGCAAAAAAAGAACAATCTTTTTGTCTGCTAGTAGGAGCGTACAATACTAAAAATAATAATGATTTTTATCAATCACATTCTCTCTCACACACACACACCCTTTCACAAGCAAGTGGGAATCATTATAGACGACACATCATTCGAAATTATATTCAAATCGAAATCACAGCTCAATCCTAACAGAATCAGTTCATTTTATGGTTATATATACACCATTCAGACTAATAAAGTACAGATGACATAGCCTACAATTGAAAATACAAAATAAAAGTTGTAGAAATATATATATATATATATATATATATATATATATATATATAATTCAGGGTTAACTTAGCATTTTCCAATTATTCAGCCAACATAGAGCAAAAACTGTGGAAGAGTACCATAGTCTCGCAATACAACATAGTTTATTTGTACCTATTTACTATTAATTTAGTACTATTCAAGACCTATCAAACATCTCCAATTCTTCAAGTGTAAGGCTCAAAAGCCATTTCTTCAGCTTGAACTTGAATTGTTCCAAAGAATTGGTTCTCCTGCAACCAACGGGAAGCAAGTTATAATACTTATATTTTAAATATACAAATGTCTTCTTAAATCTCGTACAAAATGGTCTAGGAGTTTGTAGAAGTTCCCTAGCGCTCTGCCGTGTCACCGGTACCATTGCGCCCAATTGATATGCTTCAAGACCAATCCCAATATCTCGATTCCCACTCATTTTTTAAAAAAGTGACAAAACTTTAAAGACAAACATACTCCTCAAGGGCAATACTTGGAGAATTCTGAAATATGGGAAAGAGTGTGTCCTTCTTTTCACACCACAAATGATACGTATCACAGCTTTTTGGAGAATTACAAGAGGATTAAAATGACAATAATAAGTTGACATTCAACAAGATAATCCATAATCGAGTTTAGAGTGAAAAAATGCATAGTATAATTGGCGAAGAGTATATCTGGGTAAGAATTGTCGAAGATTATAAAACGTCCTGATCAGATACAGTAGTCTTTTTTTTATATTGATTATATGATTTTTCCAAATTAATTTTTCATCGACAATCACACCCAGATACTTTATGGAATCAGTTTGATCAATACAGTTACAATTACATGATTCAAGTTGACCACAATCAATTTCATGGTATTTTAAAGGGACTGGAAATTAAAAAACTGTTGATAGAGAGAAATTTATGAAATTAGTTTTAGAAGCATTTAACATTATTTTATTCCCATCAAACCAGAGTCTTAAGTTGTTCAAGTCCGACTGCATCATTATTTGAATTTGTTCAGTTGTATCAGCAGAATAGGCCAAAGCAGTGTCATCCGCAAATGATGTTACAGAACCATGAAATTTAAATGAGAATAAGTCATTTATATACACTTAAAATAAAATAGGCCCCAGTACTGATCCCTGGGGAACCCCACAATTAATATTCATGACTAATTGACTGCTGATACCATTAATGCTAACACACTGCCTTCTATTCTTCAAATAAGATTTAAACCAATTTAGTGGGATTCCACGTACGCTAGACATAGACAATTTATCAATCAAAGCTTCATGATCTACAGTGTCAAAAGCTTTTTTAATATCGAGGAAGAGCCCTGAAACTTTACACTTACCACGAGTATTTAAGCTATTGTATATGTTTGTCATAAAATGATTCAGCGCAATCTCTGTACTCACACCCTCTTGGAAGCCAAATTGTGCACAATAAAAGAAATTGTTAATGATGTAGAAATTCGCAATTCTTTTCCTTACAAGTTTCTCCAGTATTTTAGAAAAAACTGAAAGTAAAGATACCGGTCTGTAATTAGCTATATCAGTTATTGAGCCTTTTTTAAATATAGGTACTACTTTAGCCATTTTTAAGGCATCAGGAAACACTCCACTAGCCAAACTACAATTGAAAATATCACAGAGAACTGGAATAATTGATGAAGATACTTGTTTTACTAAGCTACCACTAATCTTATCCATGCCAGGAGACTTACCACTTTTCAAATTCTGAATAACTTGATCAATTTCATTATAATAAATAGGCTCAAAAAATAATGAGTTGCAACAAGTTTCAGTTTTAAAATTGTTTCGTAGCAACTGCTTTTTGTCATCAGTCAAGGACCTAACAGCCGATCTTACTTCAACCGGAACTTTTACAAAATAATCATTAAACTCATTGGCTATACTCTGATCTTCTGTAACAATATTACCTTCAATCAACAAACTAATTGGTTGCTTCTTTCTAGGTCGGCCACACAATTTATTTATTTCTTTCCATTGCTGTTTTATAGGCATGACATTAAGATGAGAATAATATTTTTGTTTTTGTTCTTTTATCCACACAACTATTTTTTTTTTTTTAATTTCAAGTAATCTGTTTTTAATTTATTATTATTTGGATTCCTGGACATTTTTTTGTAAAGCTTATCACGATTATTTATAGCCGCACACAACCCTTCAGTCATCCACGGTTTTAATCTTTTATTACTGCCACTCATCCTAATATGAGAAACAAATTTTGACTGGTTTATATAATTATTTAATACTTCAATAAATGTGTTGAATTTATCATTAACATTGTTTAAAAAAAAGACTGAGCTCCAGTCGTGATACATAAGAAAGCTTTTTAATTTTTCATAGTCTATTATTGATCTTTCTCCTAACGGTAATCTGAAACTTCCAAAATTGCTTTTGGATAAAGATACAGCCACAGCTCTATGATCAGTAACCTGAGTTTCTATAACTGCACTCAATACAGCTCTTTTGTTCAGGTCTGACCTGAAAAATATATGATCCAAACATGATGAACTACCATTTAGTATGCGAGTATTTATGTCAATAAGACACTTGTACCCATTGCTATACAACAATTCCAGATATTCGAAGGTTTTGCTATCATCAATATTATTTATATTTATATTCATGTCCCAACTATAAAACAATTTGCAGCTTTAAAACCCTCCATAAATTTACTAAGGCTATCAAGGAAACTTTCTATTTGTACTCCATGCCATCTTTAAATACAAAGTATACTAAAAAAATAATCAGAAACCTTACATTCAATTAATATGGAGTCAGCACCAATAATACTTAATTTTATTTCAGAGCAAGTTATTCCCGCTTCAGTTGAAACAAATACTATAATACCTGAAGCTCTAGTAAAATCAGCACCAGCATTATATCTATCATACCCTTCAATATTATACATAGCTGCCTCATTGTCATATTGAGTCCATGTTTCAGATAGAACAATGACATCTGGTCTTTTATTCCAGCAATTCAAGTAGGTGACAAAAGAATCAAAATTACGGTTCATACTGCGAATATTTTGGTGGACTATAGTAAGGTTATTGTTATCAATAAGAAAACAATGATTAAGGTCATCTATACTTTCAATAAAATGCGAATTAGACCCCATAAATGAATGAAGTGATTAACATACAATATAATAAGCTGTGACAACAAACAATAATACTAGGATTCCCACATGCAACACTCAGACTACATTCATACGAATTAGAAAAAGAAATCTCAGACAAAAAGTAGAAAAATACTACAGACATCTTCAATCTCTTTTGTTTGACAGTGCACAAAATAGGAGACACCTCAAACACAAAAAAAAAGAAAATTGAAATAATATTGATTTTTTAAATTGTATAAAAAACGTGAACTTAAACTCCATTTTGAAATTATTCGCAGCTCAAATGAATGAGAAAGAGTTTGGTGGAATCAGCTAGATCTAAAAATTGAAACAATAATTACCTATTGCTGAATATGATTCAATTTTTTTATATTTATATTTTTTATATTACTATATACATACTGTTATTTCCATTTCAATAATATATATTTTGTTATCATTGTCATCATTGTTATTGTCATTCATTACCATAATTAATAATTTACTATTCTTAATACCTATATAATTGCTTCAAATTTATCTATATAATGATGAGAATTAACATATTAAAGATGTTCCAGGGAATACAACAACGATTCAGTACAGTACAAATATCAATAACAACAATAACAATAATATCAGTTACCTACCCAAGCTATTAAAATAATATTAATACCTACATAAAAAATGAAATTATACAGGCTTATAATTCCAAACTAATAAATGCATTGTTTAAAGATCTTACTCTATAAGGAAAATTAATTTCCACTCACCTAGCATCTGAACTGCGAATTAATCAATAAGAAACTTGACACATTAGAAAGAAAAAAACCACTACACATGCTGACATGGTATCAAAATACTCAATTAATCATTTTTTTACATGAGAAATTAATTTGTTTAAGTCCTGGATTGTAGAGATTTGAATACTCTTTAAAAGATCATCAACTTTGGCGAATACATTTCCATTTTTGAACCATACGTACTTCAAGTGGCCTTGTTTTTGCAGTTCTTTTCCTCTGTTGAAAATGCTTTTGTAGAACGGGGACATAGTTTCATTGATGTATATTATTCGTTCATCATTTGCCCACCCAATGTCACTTGCTAATATTTCCCCTTTTCAACTTTGCATCGAAGAAAATTCTGTTTGTCTATGCACCTAACAAATTTAACTATGATGGGAGGTGCCATCTCACAATTTTTACCTGATAATCTATGACAGTTAGCAATAATGTTCTCACTAAAATCAAATTTTATGAACACAGATATGCTTTTCAAGATATTAAGAATGTTTTCCTTGTCTTGAACTGGAACTCCAACAATATTCACACAGTTCTTTCTTGAATACTGTTGCATCGCTGCAATTTCACTGTTGGCACTATCTAGATTATTTTTCAATAATGCAATTTCATTCGCAGCAGACTGTATATCTTGGGTACAAGAATCAATTTTACTCCCTTGCTCGGTAATTGCATTTTTATTAACTCCAATAAGTTCAAAACAGCTATCAATCGACTTAATCATATCTTTCTGTTCACTTCTGATAGCTTCCACGTCTGTTTTGATTACCTTCAGCTCGCTGATAATAAAGTTGAGTTTCTGATCGAACTGTTGCATCGCGTTATTCAAATCAATACTGTTTGTTTTACAAATCAATACTGTATCTTTACAATAAGTATTTTGTATTTATTTCTATTCAGCGGTCGATGTATCAACCTGGATGTATCCACCTCGCTCAAAATTAACCAGGAAACCAATACTGTAGCATGGACTTCGCAGATGGATCGAGGGTATCTCGTTAAAAACCCCAAGGAAACCCGGACTTCTACACATCAGGATTACAAAGAAAAACCTCAGAAGGATCAGATTCAAATTTCCATCGAAACCAATATTTTATCAACCAAGTGAAGTGCAATTAAAAGGCAATAGTGATACATAGTGTGAAAGTTTATGGGGGGCCCTTGACCACACAAGGTATTTATGTATACTAACATATTTAAGAATTTAAGTAACGATTGTAACCCGTATTTCTAAAAATAATGTAATTTGTATTTCCGGTATCCAATTGCTATTATCTTTCGATTCTATTTATTCTGTTTTTTAGTAATAAACCAAGGGATATCGCTACTATAACTTTTCGTTATTAATTTATAATCACCTCTGTCACAATTCTAAAGATGAGATCCATTTCTTTCGTGGTGGTTTGATTTTGAATTCTCTTACATTCACGATCCCCTTGTATTATGTCGGGTGTGTAATTTTGATGATTTCAGAATTTATTATATTAACCTATAAATATTTTAAGTTTTGATATCTTCTTATTGCCCATCTGAAATAATATAAGGTCAGGCATAAATCTATACAAGGATCAAATAATTTAATTTAAAGTTTCTTCTCACCACCAAACTTTTACAACGTTACAACCTTTGATGGAAAATCCTAACAATAGTATTATGTAATGTATTACATACATTATGTATTACATACACTATGTATTACATACATTATGTATTACATACACTATGTATTACATACATTATGTATTATAGAATACAGTTTTTAAAATATTATATTGGATCAAAAATGTAGTCAGAAGAAACCCTTAGATTGAGAGGAAGGACTCGAATGGAAACGTGAGCAAAAGTATAACTCCTTCGAATAAATAATTATGGGATTGAATTGGGCTTCAATCTTTTTCGAACCTCTTTATCTACTCCAACGTGGCTCTAATTTTTCTAATCTCAAAGTGAATACCCTGTCTCGTTTATCTCAATTCATTCATATATTCCTAGTAGTCTAAATATCTTCACAGCGCTCACTTTTCAATGAAGATGTTCAGTGATATAACTGAGTTGCATTTCTAGGAAAAGTTGACTTTTCTGTCACTTTTCTTAGAGAAATGGAGGTTTTGATTCATAGCATCAAATATTACAAATTCCTCGAAATTTGAGAGCTTGAATTCATTCAGTATACTGCACATGATAGTCATAGGTTTATTTCAGTATCTAAGATTATACTGGTGTTGAGTAAATATCACGAAAAATATTTGGAAGCTGACCAAAAGAAATACAGTAGCTGTTCAAATAATACTTGTATTCTTACTGTAAACATTCATATGAATAACAATATCACTTTATATAAAAAAATTGGAAAAGTGATAATTTGCAATTTTCCTGAAATGAGAAATATGTTTTTAAATCTAGTCACGAGTTGAATTTTCCACATTGCCGGATAACATTGAAATTGAAATTATTCTCCAAAAAATAAAACAATTACAGTTACACGATAACAATGAAAAAAAAATTAAATATATTGGAGGATCTTCTTATGCATGAGCACACTCCTGTGAATGAAGAGAATAACTATGTTTTCCATTTTCAACGAAATTGAGTGGAGCTTATTATTGAATGGACGAGTCCATTTAATTATCGCAATGTTTTGATATGATCCACATCTACAATATAATAAATAATATTGACAATCAACTTATAAACTAAAAACCAATAATTGAAAATTTATCATTATTTCGAATTGCACCGGGGAGAATTCTCAATGAAACTCAATAAGGTGCGATTCGATTCGATCATGCCGTATCTAATTTATCGAAGAGCAAATATTATGATTGAAACTACCAGTGAACAACGAATATTGTTGATTAATGTAGGGGATCGAGCTATGTTCAAACATTAGCTTTTGTATCGGTGTTTGATGCTATGAGTAACGAGGTCACCTTTATTTCGCAAAGGTAAACCAGACACAATTTATAAAATATGGATGGCAAAACCTTCGAGAGTTATGCTTGCTTTTTGTTTGTTCTGAACACTGGATAGGGAGGATAAATATCAGCCTTATGGATTCAATTGGTCATCTTGATAATTTATCACAAGCGAAAGGGTGGAGTCCTATGCGCATGCACTATGCAGCCTGTGCAATAGGTCAACATTCACTGATAAATATTTATCATTCTCATTATACGATCAATTACCGATAACAATGCTTTCTTTCAATTTTTAATTCTCTCCTACACAATTGTGATAAGAGAAATCGACTTGTCAAATATATAAATTCACATTATTGAATGTATAAAAGAGCTTTACAAGGTAATGAGTGTAAACGTATCAAGTTCAATACATTCCTTTTTTCATACACTGACATGGAATGGAATCAACAAAAATGAAATTACAAAAATCTAGTTTACGGTTCTCACTCGAATAACTCTCTAACAATAATTATTTGAACTATATCTTTGTAGTAGATTGATTCATAATGCATTAACGAATCATCATTTAATCACAAATTGGATTAATAATTAAAGTCACTCACACTGATATTGTATGAATGTTGGCCTAGAATAAAAATTACAGTATTTTGAAAAATTGTTCACAAATTGCTAATTTCAGACACACAAGTGATATTAGGCCTACTATGACTAGTAACAACATCGCGAAAATCTCAATTTGTTGATGGGAGAATTATAAAATATTACCGAACGAAGTACACCAACTGCTGATGTGCTGAATGATAATAATTAATTAGAATCTCTATTTATTGCTATATAAATAGGCTGACAAACAAGAGGTACCGGGTTCGGTTCCCGGTCCAGACACAGTTTTTTGAACAGTTCTATTCAACGGATCTCGCTTGCTATCTAGCGCATTGGTCGATATTTGCAGTTGCAGAAGTCCTTTGTCTATTTGTATAGCAGTAAATGGAGATTCTAATTAATTATCATTATCTTAATTCGTATTGTACGCGTGATGAGCGCTCTCTATACAATTTCAATTATATTTTTATAATTATTATCAAAATTATTATCGATTCTGTTTCCATCGAGGAAAATTTATTTATACATGAAACAACATTATATAATCGCTTAACCTATTTATTTTTGTATTCAAGAACAAATTTGGCTTCTTTTCTGACTCTTGATGATCATGGGCGTGGTTAAAAAGATCAGAGCTTCTGCAACAAACATCATCAGATTTGCACTGCAATGATTGACTCTCAGGAAGGGCTGAATCAGAAGAGAGTCAATGGGTGGGGGGGGGGGGGGCTTAAGGAAGGAAAGAAGCAGAACGCCAAAGCGAGAGCCCGAAAAAGTTGGAAACGACCTCGTTATACAGTCAGCCATTTAATTGGATGGCAATTTGAATCAGAACAACTTTTTTATTTCTTTCCCCTGTTTTCTGACCGTTCTTTAGCATCCATTACTTTGGTGTGCACGCTAAACCTACCATCATCCAACGCAACGCAGACCCGCTTCCAATGCAGAAGAGCTGCAATCACTACTAGGGCTCTTCAAAATGTAGCTCAACGCTGAAAAGGATTTCAGCTGAAAATATATTCTGTAATATTCATACAATTTTCCTCTTAGCTTTCAATTCCTCTCTTCAATTTTTTACTCTTTGGAATTTTTGATACTGTTTTTTTTTATTGTAAGATGCCGATTTCAGATAGGAATAAGAATGTATGTAATCATAATATTATAGTACATGACATAGCCACTTTTGAATAATTGTAATAATATATAAGATGAAGACCTATTTTATATAATTTATAGAGATAGAACTAGAAAAATATTTATAAACTTACATTTCGAGTCATGGAAAATTTCGGCCGCTAAGGCATAATTCTATAAGTGCTAGTTCTATCTCCAAGTTATTTTATTACAGTTATATTTATACAGGGTGTTTCAGGAGGAATGTGCAATACTTCTTAGGCTGATTCCCTACACCAAGTAGACAAAAAAGTTCCATGGGACCAACTTCCAAAAACGCTTTGTTACCGAGATAACAATGGCGGAAAATTGCGATTTTTTTAAAAATATTAATTTTTCTAATTTTTTAGAGGCTTTAGTGAGGTTCCAAAATAATCAATTCCT
This sequence comes from Sogatella furcifera, assembly GCA_017141385.1. Lineage (NCBI taxonomy): Eukaryota > Metazoa > Arthropoda > Insecta > Hemiptera > Delphacidae > Sogatella > Sogatella furcifera. The sequence goes on from CM029546.1 coordinate 20,888,162, forward strand.
ATGTAAAATAAGCTGCGAAATTCAATGAAACCAGTTCTAAGTTTGTAACTTCAACGGTTATTGAGATAATTTGGAAAATATGCTAAAAAACGCCATTTTTCAACAATGAGGGTTATAACTGGATAAGGAATCATAAAATTGTATTTTTTATTAATGGAAGTTGAAGAGAGTCGGATTCTGAAGGAAAAGTTAAATGACGGCGATTATGTAAATCTTACCCAAATCTCAGAAATGGCGATCAAAAATCGCAAAATCACTACTAAACACAAATTCATCACTTGTCCCATGTTTTATCAATTTTGCCATTTTCGATCGCCACTACTGAGATTTCGGTAAGATTTACAAAATCGCCGCCACCTAACGTTTTCTTTAGAATCCGACTCTCTTCAACTTCCATTAATAAAAAATACAATTTTATGATTCCTTATCCAGTTATAACCCTTATTGATGAAAAATTGCGTTTTTTAGCATATTTTTCCAATTATCTCAATAACCGTTGAAGTTACAAACTGGAACTGGTTTTATTGAATTCCTCAGCTAATTCTTCATAGGAATTAAATATTTCAGAACCTGAGTGAAGCCTCCAGAAGATTAGAAAAATTAATATATTTTGAAAAATCTCAATTTTCCGCCATTGTTATCTTGGTAACAAAGCGTTTTTGGGGGTCGGTCCCATGAAACTTTTTTGTCTACTTGGTGTAAGGAATCAGCCTGAGAAGTATTTCACATTCCTCCTGAAACACCCTGTATATGATAACATAACATATATGTATTTGGAGCATTTGCATCATTGTGAGACGATAGAGGAAATGAATAAATCAATGTATTATTCCCAGTTCTAGAAAAAAAGGATTGAAATATAATGATAGGTTGCTTAAAACTAGGAGATAGTTCATTACTAACAAAACTAATAACATTTTCAGGCTAGAGAGCTTGTAAAGGACGGTGGACTCATGAGTGCTAATTATAGACAAGAGATAGTACTGATAGTAGAGGAGATTTTGATCTTCTATGAGAATTTCTCTATTTTACAGCGAAAATTCTCCTTGTATGTATGGAATTAATTGCTCCTATATGAAATTATCTTTTGTGTACTTGAATTAAATGGCTTTCTGGCAGAATATTGAGCTACCCTCTAGCAGATAATAATCACGTTGTTTCATTTAAAAAAATCCATTTCTATGTTCTAGTCTTTAATAATACACTTAACAACGAACCAACAAGATAATGGAATTTTGTAGCTCTAATGCATAAAATTATTTCTTCCAACGGATGCTAAGAGATTCAATAAACTTTTCCGGTTGACTGCACTTAATAACTGATACACAACTTTCGGGAACGTGTTTCCAGTGCTGGCAACTTCCAAGTAGGGATTAATGGCTTCTGCTGCTCTTGATCTCATTTATCTCTACGTTCTCACTACCTATGTTTACACATAAAGTAACTTGCACATCATCCGTGCTGAAACTTTGTTGCTACAGTGATCAACTGTTCAACATTTTACAACAAAATGTCATTCCTTGGGTTTGATTTGGAATTTCCAACCTCATTGATCTAGTTATTTTTTAGTTGCAATCAGTTGGAACAGGGTTACTTTTAATGGTTGTATATAGCTTTGATTGTATGGGTGTTTTATCATAGGAGTTTTTATGGAACGGCAACTCCAAACAAAGAATTTTAGTTGTGACATTTTTCCTCATCCTTCAATACCGGAACCGTGGATTGAATATTCAGCCAAATTGATTGGATGCAGACTCATCAATTTCTCAGATATGTTCCAGAAATCATCATCTATTCGGGAAATTACGATTACAAACTGTGAACACAGACAATAGAGTCCAATAGATCCGAAAAATAATATTGTAATTATTAGCATGATAATCGTGATTAAAAAATTAGAGAAGAAATGGCTAAAAGATGGATCGGTAACGGTATTACATTCTTGTTGGTAAATTGTTCAGGTCGTTTCCTCCTATTACTGTATTCATTGTAATAGAAAATTGTTTCAGGTGTAGTTGAGCTCAGAACTCATGAATATCATTCTCCATAGACATTTTCAACGAAATGAGGTCGAGGGTATTGGGTTTGTTGATCTGTTTTCGTCATTAGCCTGTGAATGACATTGGACTGACATGTTGCCTAATCTGTGCTACTCAACCTCTTTTCTGATTAGAGGCCGATGTTGCTGTCAGCTCAGTACAATCCCTTTTCCGAATTAACGCCAACATCCAATCCAGTGAACTGCGCAATGTAACTCATTTCCTTACTTGCATTTTTCCAGGAGTATTTAGGAAACTTGGTTTCACAGCACCACCATCTATAAAAATTTTTTTTTTGTGATTGCGTTATTGTTGGAGTTGGATTGTTTTATTGAACAGGTTTTCCATGACAGATCCATTGCACAGATCAATAATGGATATCAACAAGATGAAATATTATCGTGCCTAGGAATGAAATTATTGGTAATTCGCAGTAATTAAAGCTGTTGTCATTGCAACAACTCATTGTGTTCAAAAGTAATCTGTCTAATGAGATCACCATTATTCACCAAAATCTGATACATGGAGGTGAATCTTTGCAAACTGAACCAAGGTGAAAATGAATTTAGAAACAACAAGAATCTGTTGTAATAAGCTACTCAGTTTGTTTTACTAAGTAAATGTGAATTTCCAATGGTAATTGAATATCATACTATTGAATATATCAACAACATATTTTAATAAGTTGGAATATTACTCACGGGAATCCTGACACCTGAATTTGCTATCGCTTTCAACAAACATCATTCTACCGATAAATATCCTGTAGATTGCATGTAGTGCAGAACATATCTGCATAATATTGTTTTGACTATCAGTACTCCATGTAGTCCGCATTTCAATCCATGCTCATTATTCAAAGCCTATAAGGCTGGTATATACCCAAATGCATACAGTACATGAGCTTAATACTCGTGATGTATAGTCGACAATATTAATTATGAGGATCTCGCATTGAAAATTAAATCAAATCACCTACATGATTGTGATTCGCGTTCTTGTTGTAGGTGATAATAACCTCTATACAAGTACTGATGTTGTTCATCATTGTTTAGCAGTCGCGCTTATCTAGAACAAAACCCGTTTGTTCGCGGGTCATCAATTTTCTACTAAACCATGCATTCAAATCAGTAATGATTGTGAACAAACTTCAAGCCCTTTTTAATGGAAAATTATCAATTATTCAAATTCAGTTCATTTGTAATAATGCTTATCAAATTGTCCATTAACACTCTATCATGCTGACAGAGTTCTTGATAGCATTATTTTTTTATATTGTTACATCATTTTTATTATTGTTACATTTACTTAGTAAAACAAACTGAGTAGCTTATTACAACAGATTCCAATAATATAAATGGAATATGTGGAAGATAATCTGATAATCTTTCACAAGAAAATATCAAAAAGACGTGATATAACGTAAATGGATGTATCTAATTCAATCCAATTTTATTTATATTATCAAAGGAAATCACGAAATGATCTTCGTTCGTGTCTTCGTGACAATTTGAATCTCCTATCACTACTGCTAGGCTGGAATGGAATTGCTATGTTCCCACTCAATCAATAGTAATTCCATTAAAGAATAGAAGTTATAATAAGTTTATATTTTTATTTTCAGCTTCAAATTCTCAATATTTTAATGGGAATTGGAAAATATTTTCTGTATATTGGCTTAATATCAATTAAACCCTTGAACTTTAAAAATCAGTGTTGATCATCAATAATTATCATTCCCAAATTATCACTTTCTGAAGCGGAAAACCTTTGGCAGGAACATAAATTTGGACTTAACCTGAAATCTTAGACTCAATTTTAAAATTGTGTTGGTAATGCTAAGAGATGCCTGTTCTTTCTTCCACTATGTATGTAGGCTAAGAAGAAATGGTCCATCATAATAATTGTGAGTCTTTCATTGAAGTTTGATTCAAGAACCAAATATGAGTTCAACATCACAATGATGAGGGATGGAATAGGATGGTAGGCTATAGTGCATCGTGGTCTGGATGCTCAACACGGATGTCAAGGAAGACAAATAACACCAATCGAGCAGTCATGTCTGTCGCGTTCAATACCTGATAATGGAGAATTTCAATGATGATTGAGCAGAATTTGGTCGCATGATTGACAACATTGACGTGGAGAGCTTTGCGAGCCAAAAGGGAGGTCGGAGCCATTTGAGGGTCGTAGCACGAGTACTGAGAGGAAGTGCTGTTCTATTCGCAGCGTGAGATACTCTACCTGCGCTGTGTCTGAGCTGCTCCGTAAATTATTGATGTGTATTATGTAGGGTCCATTGATGATAAATAGTCCGGCCTGGGCCTGCGTTACATCACGCTGCTAGTTGGGGCTTGCTTATATGCTGATGAGCTCATACTGAAGGCACATTGTGAGATGGATCTGTTCCGGCATTGCGTGTTGCTGCTGCTGCTGCTGCTACTGCGACACTCACTGAATCACAAAAGTTGAGAATAGATTGATGTCAACTCCAATGAAAAAATCATGCAACGAGTAACATTCTTGGTCAGTGAATTTTGTCTGTTTGCGTTCAAACTGAGCAATATTTCTGAACTCACATTAGGCCTATTTGTGAAAAGTAGGCACTTGAAAAAGAGTGAACTTTTGCCACTAATATAAACTGTATTTTGCATTTAATTTTCTCATCCTTGAAGGAATAAAAGAAAACTTATGGCATAAATCTCACTCCAATTAAAAAATATATAAATTAATATACAAGAGCATATCTTTATGTACATCCATACATCATCATCATCTGTGAGTTTACGCAAATTCTGGTGACTACAATATTTAGAAGTTATTGTATATATAAAACTTTTTCCTAATTGAAGTGAGATAATTCAATTTTATTCAATTTATTCATCGAAGCATATTCATGGTCGAATTAAAATTCATTAAACTTATTTGGAAGGATTATATTGCTGACAATGACATGAGCTCTTTTTTTCAATATGGAACGGTTTTATAGCATTACTAATATTCTCAACAATAAATTTCATAACATAGGAAATGTATCATGAATAAATGTATCAACCTTTCTTGGTTCCAATATCCAATTTGCATCAAAATTTTTCAGTTTTTTAGATTCATATTCATTGTTGAATCAAATTTCCATGTCCCTGAATTCAATCTCCATAGATTAAATTTGAACTAAATCGATAATTGAGATTCTCATTGATGTTGTTTGTTGGACAGGAAACGGGATACACTTCATTCGTATTAAAATGCGTTTGCAAATACGGATTTCCTTGTATTAATAATCTGTATAATTCTATAGCCTTCATATCCATGCTAAAAATCCTGTCATTCATTTATTTCTGCTTCGGAAAGCCATCATCCTCTGCGAAATTTATGGATAGCCTTCACTTCTTTATTAATACTGTTTTTTTTTCAGTAGAATATTTTTTAAATGGACCGAATACTATCCAGATTGATATAAATTTTTCTCAACAGAATCTTTATCTTAGTTATGATGAATAGCGAAAATATATTAATTATATTAGGGTAGAGCATGGCTAAGAATGATGAAATGCTGGTTAAAAAAAATCAAGGTTGATATCATGGATACTAGAATAATCATGTATTATTATTAATAACACATTATTTGTATTCTAGTATACATGGTTGATATTATTAATCTGTGTCTATCTACAGCAGAATGGATAATGTTCGAATTGATGAAGTTGAATTATTATCAAAATAGGACTTATAAATTTTCTGTGCTCATTTACAGCAGGTTTTAATAGTAAATAGGTCAATTGATAATGAAATAAAAGCTGATTTCAAAATTTTTAATGATTAGATTGATTATCCAGCAGTTGGTGTTCTGCAATATCTAATAATTCTTGCTCTTCCATCTCTGATTTTAAAAGTTTCAATTGTTATTTCTGTTAACCTGCAGTTGCAGTAGAATATTACTTGAGTGATTTACAATAGTTTCGGATGAAACTCTGGTCCATATTTTGGACAAAAAAAATGTTGCCCATATTAATATATAAAGGGAACAGTGATACCACCATCACAGGGCGCATGCGCAGCGATCTTTTGCTGTATGAATTATTCTGAGTCTTCACCACGCTACTTGCAGGGAAACAATGTTTATTCAGTATAGGATTGGAGTGTGTGTGAGGAGGCAGCATACAAGAGATATGCCTCCATATATTCGCAACATGTCTTTCGCAGATACTTGAAGATTTATATGTCCCTCAGCTAGAACCACCGCATTGTCTTGCTACAACAGGGAACTTGTTCCATTATAATTGGGTATTTATCTTGTGCGGCGCGTCGTCTCAGACTGGCAACTATCTTTTCTTGTTGCTGACACAGCACTATATATTTAACAGTATGGCTCCATTTTCAACGGTCATTGTTTTGTTTGTTCTCTAGCCGAGATAGGGTTTACTAAATATCAATAATATGCTACTTATTGCATAAAAATAACTGTTGAAAAAAATGTTTGTGGTTTCAAATTCAAATTTCAAGCTTTATTCATTCCTTGTACAATATCACAAGACATAATCAAATTGACATGTTCAATGTAATTAAAAAAATTGAAGTACAAGAGAATGTGAAGTTCACAAGACTTGAGTCTTAACGTGAGCTTAATAATTGAGAAATCGATTTACTTAGGTAACTAGAAAGTAAAATATAACAAGAATAAACAAAATAGAATGGGATACCTAATAGAATGAAGTCCCTATCCCACTACTTGAGTAGACAATGAATAAGTTGTATCCATCTGCATGATCATACTAGTTGTGTATTCCTGTCCTTGTATCTAGTTTCATGATGAAATATAAAAAATACCATCAGGACTTTCTAATAATGAGTTCAATAGTTTTTTCCCTAATTCATACAATCACTTATTTCCACTTTGATTTTGTTTCAGGTATGAATTTACGAAGAACAATTCAGTGCCGAATGAAACTGTGAGTCAAAAAAATTATGAAAATTTTATTACTTGGCCTTACTTAGCCTGAACCTACATTGATGGAAGTTTGTGATTCTTTCAACTTATGACTCAAATAACTTGATTCATGATGGTCAAGGAAGACACCATACATAATTTTTATCAGTAGAATAGAATTCAGTTCACTATCTTACATTTTATTCGTTCGAAATGCGGGAGTGACAGCTTGTGCTCATAATAGATTCATAAGATACTGAAGAAGCGCCTGAATTAGAAAAATTCGGTACATTATCATCACTGGAGTTATTCGGCCTACTACTTTATCCATATTTATGGGACCCACAAACAAATTATTCAAACAAAAAGCGTTCTTTAGTTTCAAGAAGTCTTTCGTGAGAAGCAAGCTGTGGGGTGGATTAGTTGTTGGGAAAAAATAACGAATTAACAATGGTAATGCGTGTTGAGCTCAGTGTCCGCGTGCAACATTGCGGGCTAGCAAAAAGTTGTGCAGCGAATTGGATGTGACCTTTAAAAATAGCCTGGATTATGGAGCAGGTGTCTGGCGGGGTCGACTCAACGACCTGCAGAGCCGAGCCGAAAATCCCGCACAAAAGAGCGGCGAACTTGGTGCCGGCACGGCACTCAATCAGGCCCGATCCTTTCAAATCCTTTTAAATCTGCTGAGAGCAGAGGCCACGGTTTTAGAATGCCGTGCGGGCGGAGAGAGTGACAGCGAGTGCGCAAGTTGGCCGAGTAAGACAGTGACGGAGCGAGTCTGCAGATGTATGCCGCTGATCAGACTTGATTGAAGGATTCTTGGTGTGGTGATGGTAAGCTGGAGCAAAGCCCTTACTCGCCTTAAAAACCAGTTATTGATATGCGTGCTCTCCCAATTACCCTCACAGTTGAAGCATCGATGATTCTTCAACCACTCCAGCATCGATCCTTCGGAATTTTCAGCCACTTGACTCTTCCTTCAACGATTATAGGCTTACCTGCTTCCACTGTCTTCTCACCAACCGGGTGGTTTAAGATTTTTAAGAAATATGGGCTATACCATGCAATGCAAATCACTTGTTTTGATGATCACTACAAATCAGATTTCTCCGAATCATTTCATTCCTCAAACATATTTTATTCAAGCAAGATTATTTATGTAAGTGCAATAATCGAAGGAATATCTTACATCACAATACAAGGTGATTTAGCGTACTTGTCAAATTTTGTCAAATTACGCAGCGTATAGTATCTTTTTAGAAAAATTGTCAAATATTTTTTTCAAAAAATTCACAGAAGTAACTAAATTTTATCATTTTTATCAAGTCCAAATGAATTCTCTCTCAGCTTTCTATTGTTATAGATAAATAAAACTAGATTGGGAACTTGTGAATGGTTAATTAACTTTTATTATCTTTTTATTATTCATGTTTTAAAAATAGCCTATAATACTATTTTACTAACAAGAGACAGTGTTCGTGCATCATTGCAACTTCTTAAGCCGTTTCCTTTTTTGAAATACTGTACGTATAAATTTTCTCGAGACACTTAATAAAATTATATTATATAAATTTAAAACATTGAAAAAATATATATTAACTTTCATAGAATTATAAAATTTGTTCCCCACTCCAAACTGTAGGAACATTTGTGGGGAAACACCATAATTTCTGTTCAAAAACACTGCTTTGAAACTTTCTCGACTTACATATTTCTCGATTCGAGGATCTATATTTATAAAAATGTTTCCATTCCCATGAAAACGTAGCGATGGACTTTAGATGTATGCGACAGTGTTCATAACAGCCTTTCACAATAGTCTGAATGATGATGTTATCAGAAGTACTGAGAGAGAGTATTGGCCTATTTTTTATGAATTTGACGATGGGGATAAATGTGGAGAGACCATCATTCATCAATTAGGCTAAAACCACCCTCTGCCAATAAGTATCTGGAGAAGAAGGCTCTACAGATTCCAGAAGATTTACTGTATCCGTGAAGGCTGAGAGGGAAGATTTATCGTTTGGTTCCAAGAGTAATATGGGACCGCGATAAAATTACCAGAACCAGTAACGGCGGTAACACTCATTTTTCTCCGATAAAACATCTCAGCATTTGGAAGGATCTATATGGGAGCCACGAACGTGATCAGAAACTGTTGAGAGAAATAACTGCCTTCAACCAAGAGAATTCAGAAAGTGTTCTAAAGCAGCGTGATCACTCCCATCATCCCTCAACAATGGGGTTCTCGGATTTCTATTAGGTGATAATTTGATATTCCAGTGAGAATATCATTAACAATGAATAAGTGCTAATAAGTAACAAATCAAGTGCATGATAATCTTATTATTGCAATAAAAATCATCAAATGGGGCTTTATATTTGGATGGATACCAAAACTATTCCGGAAAATATCAAAACATTCTAATAATCTTTCAATAGTATAATTTCAGATCTGGTTGATTTTTCTATAATGTGGAGTTTGTACTCATCATAAATCTACATATTCTGAAAAGTTGTTCCATTTTTCTCAACACTTCAGTCGTTGAGACGTGGCCTTATGTATAATTGTACCTTCTGGCTAAATAAATTGATTAATTGAAGTTACATTTCCATAGAAATTCGTGTTGTGTCGAATAACAATTCAACAAATGATATTTTCATAATTCGCATAACATAATGCAATTCAAGTTTCCTCTCAATTTGATATTCTTGGATATCTTGTCTTCCTGGGGAATGACATTTTTTAGCGAAATAGAATATCCAAGATCTTGAGCAATCAATATCCTCCAATTCAACAATCCAACCCTAACTTAATAGATAGTATGATAGGGTAGGTCATATTCACTTACTATCAGTTCAAGGCACCATCACATGCACACCAGAACAGTCGAATGCAAGATGTGTATCTCTAGTGGTTCAACACTAGACATTGCAGCTCATCAGCTGAATAATTGGATTGTCAGCAGCAGATAATAGTCTGATTCGTGAGCTGGACGCACTAGGACTACAATGTATCATACGACACTATCGTCGCACTTGTGCCTGTGTGTCTGTGTTTTAAACCTTTATTGCTAGCTTGAAGCTTACAAACGATGGATCTGTGAACACATACAATCAAGTTCTCAAAGCTTAATCAATGGTTGGAAGCAGAGACGATAGTGGAAAATTGTTGGTACAGTATATTTGTGTTTGCTAGAAACTGGGATAATGAATTGGTTATAGTGAATTTGGGTAGACAAAGAGAGCTAGTGCTGCTATATGGAATAATGAGAATTGGCCGAGTATGACAAGGATGAAGTTGTGAAAAAGTGGACGTTCTTTTCTCTTCGTCCAACTCCCATAACTCGTTTTCTTATATCGATTCTGGCTGGATTCCAAATTCACATGGAGAATGTTTTTCATGGTGAGCTCTCGACATCGTTCATCGCCGTGCAGACCAGACAGAGATGGTAGGCGCCGCGTACATTACAGTGCTGTGCTGGTGCTGGATACCTGACCTGGAACTGCAACTGCTCTTAAAATATCCGTTTCTCACAGCAAACTGAAACATATAGCCGCGTGATTGAATGAAAATTCACATCAAGATTACGCCAAGAAAGATATCGTCTGCAGTTTTCTAACAAATTCAAGTTTAACAAATCATATAGTATCAAGGAGCGCAGAGCACAGAAAATAAAATCACATAATACTTTACACAGTTCACAATCACTTGAAGTATTGAGATAAATCAACCCCTCTACTTCTCCCATTTATAAACTACCGCTTTTCTACGTCCACGTCTGATGAAAGAATTCCTTGTATAACATTTCTCATTTTCTCGCTTAGTAACCAGATCGATGAAACTGTGGGTTAAATTCGATAGAGATTACTGGTTCTTTTTCACTGCCCTACTCGTTTTTTTTAACGGAGAGAATGAATGAGGAAGAACGAAATTTCCCAGATTGTCGAGAGGTATACTAGTCTCCAATTGATATCGTAAAATTACTTAAAAACATATATGCTAATCATAATAAAATGTTTTTTTGCTCACGACTCACAATTTAAAATGCCTGAATGTAGCAGCAAATTCAATTTGCCACTGAATTCTTGAATTTCAGTTGTAATTTACAGATTATAAAGCTTCAATTTCAAATTCTATTGCTATCATTGTAGAGCTTATTATTTTTGTGTAACTTCCATCTTTCCGGTCGAAGACATTACGTACGGTAGATGGTATGATATTTATTAATATGTATTATATTCTTTTTCGAATGCATTGAATGTGATGTACAGCTTGGCATTGAATGTATAGCTTAGGAACCCAAGTATAATATATGGTGAATGTTATAGTAGTTATCACAATAAAATACAGAACTCCCTTATCCTTATTTCTTAGGACTTCTTAAGACTTTCATTCTTATTTCGTTAGGAAGTTCTATTGCTGGCAGAAGCTCGAAATCCTAATTATTACAAAAGCTGGTTGAAGAAGCTCGTTGTGAACAGATTTACCACAGCAAAATTATAATAATATGTATTATAACGTTGGAACGAACAATATAGTGGAGTCCTGAAGGTAAACGGTACCGCGCTCCTTGGTTATTCTCATAAATTTATTTTTTGCTTCGAGCTACTTTCCCCTCCAGATCCACGGTGGTTTTTCCTCAAGATCCATGGCTCTCAAAGAAAGTCATAAATTGGCCCTGCATCCTTCCTTCCCGTTGCTTGACGACTATTATTCATTTCCAACTTTGATATTATATGTCTTGCCATTATAACGGTCGGTCGCTGAAGTAGAATGAGATTTTCCGGTGCTTTATGAAATTAAATTCCGTTATTAATTTGTGCAATCCGACTTCAAAATGTAATCCGATTTGTCGTGCGCCCATCTGATCTTTTCAGAATCCGATTATCGTTATTTCCTAATTTATGATGAGTGTCGAGTGATTTTATCTTATAGCCTACAAATTGATTTAGAGTATCTTTCGATTAGTTATGATGACAATGATTTGAATTCGATACGTATTAATTTATCAAATGTCGACTATTTTCCTTTTTCTTCTTGTTTTTTACTTTTTTTCTCTTTTTTGCCTTTTCCTCTTTCCAGGGGTGTCCAGAGGGGGGTTCAGCAGCGCAAATGCGCTTCTACGATTTTTGGAGGGGATTCTATTTTTTAGCTCATTTTCTATAAGTTGGGGGGGATTTTTCATAATCAGCCCGAGAATGTTTTTTGTGTTATATCCTAGCACTTGTGAAAGATTTTATTTCTCATATTGAATTCTAAGGAGTTAGGGGATTGTATTTTCAGCGTTTATTTTTTTAATTGGGGGGGGGGATTCTTCATGACTATCCCCAAAATGATTTTTATATTCATTCAATATTCTTCTAAAATTTAGCTATTCTATTTTCAAATGAGTTCCATTTTCAGCTTAGGCCACTATCTTATAAGTTCCGGGGAGTGGAGTTTTTTAGAAATTAAGCTCAAAATGTTTTTCATATGAAATATTCAACACTCATGAAATTTCTCCTATAATATCTTATTCTATTATCTGTTTATACTTCTCAAGTCTTGAAGGGGATTTTTTTACAATCAGTACTCAATGGCCTCAATGGCTTTTAGTGTTATATTCATTCACTATTAACACTCATAAAAAATTCACCCCGAAATTAAATTATTTCAAAAATTGAACGATTTATTTTTTAGGGGGGAATTCTGTTTTCACCGTATATTTTATGAGTAGGAGATTTTTTTGCAATAAGCCTGATAATGTTTTTGTTTTATATTCGTACCGATGAAAAAACTTTATAATATATAGCCTATTATATTTCAATTGGCAACTTATTCTGTTTTCAGCTTATAGTTTTCAAGTTTTGGGGGGGATTTTTATCATTAGATTCGATTTTCTGTGTTATATTCATTCACTATCAAAACTCGAAAGAGGTTTTCCTGTGATATCCAATTTTTGTATTTTTAGGAGGGATTTCATTTTCCGCTTATATCTTCCACGTTGGGGGGAAGGAGATTTCATAATGATCCCTCAATCTTTTGGAGTTATATTCATACACTAATAACACTCATGGAAAATGTCTTTATTTGATTATTCAAAGTAGAAAAATGATTTTTTTTTTCAAAGAAATAGGTGATTATGTTTTTGAGCAATTTGCTACAATTTGAGCCCAAATGCGACTTCCCCCCACCTATGGCTTCCAATATGGATACATTTCAACACAAATAATGGTAGCCTTTTGCTTGGTACATAAGAATGTACTCAAGATAGTGAAATTCTTAAATTTCGATCAAATTTATCAAATTATATATGCATTTTAAAGTCTTGATGAGCTGAGAATAAAAAAATATGGTTTGCCAAGATCAGTTAACTTTTACTAATTTCACGTGTGTCCTTATTCTAGTTTATTATCCATGAAGAGTCTCCTACTGGTAGTGGTAATGTCCTGAACTCAGGGCGATATGTTAGGTACTATATTAAAACATGATTAATTCCAGAAAACTTTGGAACTCGTCGCAAATTCATATTAGACTTATTATATCTGGAATGATCAAAGTCGATTAAGACGATTTTCTTATTGAACCTTATCTTTTTTCGGAGGTGAGAGTCTTTTCATTCATTTGTTTGTTTAACATCACCCTTGAACTTCCACCTCTCCTCCGTTCTATCACCTCATTTTCTACTCAGAAACGTCTGTAAGCCCAAGTATTACTCACCCACTCATCATCACCTAAAGTATCTGAATGAATAAAAAGTGAATGAGTGAATAAAATAAATGTGTAACTTGGGAGGAAAATCTTCGGAATTTTATGTAATTGAAAATATAATACAGTATGGAGAAGCTTTTGAACTTGATGGAATAAATTTGTATGCTAATTATATGTTTACTACAACCAACAACCAGGGCTTAATTTTGGCGGTATCTCTGTGAGGGAGAGTAAATCATTCTAATTTTCTATTAAAAATATGGAAAAATGATGGTAAAAATACACAACTAAAAGCTCTAAAATTACTCTAAAAATGGGTTTTAGAGAGTTGAAATCTCATTTTTTTCCGGGGGAGGGCCCCCGGACGCCCCTCCTACTTACGCTCCTGCCGCCGTAATGGAGCCTTTAATTTACAAATCAAGCACTGATTACATCAATAATTTTTTAACGAAAATGAATTATACAAATGATTCACTATCTACTCCATTTTGTGACAGTTTCATATCAATAAATAATGATTGTATCTAATTCTAAACTTTGTCAATTTTATAGATCCTATGAACCTTAATTGAAATTATGTCTGCTTGATGCTAATATTTTGTAATCTACCTAAGAATAAAATAAAACGATTGATGGAGACGCATTGAATCAATGGCAAAGTGAAAAATATAGCCTATCAATAAAAGATCCTTTGAAGGACTTCTTCAATTTTCGTACATCAAAAATTCATTTGAGAAGACTTAATTTTGTATGGGAAAATACATGTTTTTTTTATATGTAGACTTTTGAACGCTTTTCCACCCTTGGGAATTCTCCAAAACTCTTCTTAATTATATTATTTGGTTCCAATTGCTAATCGAACTTATATTGGGAGAGGATAAGTAACCGAATTAAAAAAAGGGGGGTTGGGGTTTGAAGCAGTTGGAATTGGGGGGATGGGGGGCACCTCTGCCTCTTTCCAACAATTTTCATTGAAGACATTATGATTTGATGTTACGTTCACATAGTTATATACATAAGTTGAGAGGCAGAAGGTGAATGAGAGTTGATTCGTAGTAATTAATAGGAGGTAAAACTTACAGGTAATAAGTAATTCATAGAGAGTAAACTATATATTTCCAACTGATAAAATTAATTTCAAACTCATCAAGTTCTGATTGAACTAAATGTTTTCAGTTGTCGCTTCATGAAACAGTTTACTGAATTTCAAGAAGACATAAATAGAAGGAAATCTTCTCATTCACCTATAAGAATGTAATCAAAGGGAAATTTAAGCCGATATGTGTTTAATTGCAAAATTGCAATACGATTCCTACCTTTATGCTCGAATGTTACTCAGTTTTGAGATTTTAACGTCATTCGACAATTCAGGATCCTCAAACAAGGCATCAACCAGAAATGGACGAATGATTATATCACATATTCCAAGTATTGATAAGCAGATCATGATCGCACGTATAATCGACTTACTAGAATTAAACTGATTTATCCATTTAATATTTATTCACAACTTATAAATACATGCTTCCTATATTGAATTTATCAAACATATATTCAAATTTTGAAACATTTCACTCGAAATTGTGTGGAGTTGGATAGATAGAGGAGTAATGGATGCAAGTGAACGAACACTTGGAAAAGAGAGAGAATGATAGGAGAATTTTAATTGTTTCTCTGTCATGTAACCCATGTCTAGAGGTATTTATTAATAAATAAATTATACAATATGAGAAGTTGAGAAGTTATACTACTATACCTATACTACTTTTCTAAACTATCATGTAGTATCCCACTATGGAGTCTATATGTCGGGATGCATTTTGTCTAGTATACTATATTCATATTATAATATGAATCAAATAAATGAATGATATGAGGAGGTGAAGGAAGTGAGTAAATAAGGCGGGAGAACGATAGGAGCGAAGATAAAGGTAGCGAGTGAGTGGCTGCTTATTGAGAGGGCACCAAGAGTTTGGAAAAAGAGGGAAAAGTTGATAAGTTGAGAGGGGGTGATTGGGGAAGAGGGAGAGTTGGCGGTGGTGAGTGAGTCAGAATAATGAAATAACGGCAAGGGAAAAAAGTGTTAAATTTATGATGGCATCTTGATGGATTTAGTGGGGGCGCATTTCTCTCACGTCTAACGGTGACTAGGAGCGAGCCGGGTCGCAGCCGGGCGTTGATAGACAAGCCGATGCAACTAAACGTGTGAGCGCATCAACACACGGCTCCCGCACGCGTTAACGCCCGCGCGCGCCGACGGCTAAAATTGAGTACTATATGGCACCTTTCAGTTTGGTTTGGACGCATTAATCAAAAGCTCGTACACAACAAACGTCCGCCACACGCCTCCGAAGCTCTCCATAAATTTTCAGAATTTACCGCAGTTTTCGTTCCGCCGTAATAGAAGTTTCGCCTTATAGACGACCGCTGCCGGACAAACTGGTCCCATTGTCAGCCATTCCCATCCACACACACAACCAGTCAGGTGTTCAAAAAACAGGGTCTTCCAGGTCAACCTAAATATGACCACATCATTTGGGGACGAATGGCGAACGCTTATCAAATCAACAAACAAAAAACCGCAATAGATCTTGAAACTTCCAAGGAGAAACAACTCCATCGATTTTCGGAGGTGAAGAAAATTATTTTTCTTCATTAAGTTTTCAACCATCAAGTTTACATGTTTCTGTAAAATGAATAAATTATGGTTGAAAGAGCATTCTCAAACAGAGAAGAAAGAGGAGGGGCCAATCATTCTAGTGCCTCATTTGAAGTGTCTCAATCTGAACATGGTTTAGGTGAGTTATGCTTCAAGTGCTCTTGAGTTTCAAGGCTATTATGAATCCATTACAAGTCAAATCTATTCTTCTCGAATATTTTCTCAACTTTCTGATACATTATTATACTTTTTGAGTGATATCTAGTATTCTTATTCAATGTTTTTTCAAGCTGAAAAATAAATTCAAAAGAGAATTTTCCAAATTTGGAACTGATATTCCATCAGTTCAAACTACAAATTGATAAAAAAGTAAAACTTCATTTTAAGTATTCTGACATTAGGATTTCTAAGGTAATTTATTTCCTCAAATAGAAGAGAGCATTCAGAGAGAATATCATCCAAATCTTGTTCATATTATATTGAAAATCATTCTGCATTATATCACGTGCGTAGTTCGGTTCCGTGATGCAAATACCCAAAATAAGTCCAAAGCTCATCTGCTACTTATTCTTTTTCTATTCAACCTTTACTTCTCTAATCTCACACAAATTCAGCTCTTCATTCCTCAAGAATTCATTCTTTGAGCTAAAAAGCCTCTTACATCATTATTCTTTGGTCATATAACGGGGATAATAGTGAAGAGTCGACAAGATAAGGGCGAGAGCATCGGTTCTCCGGCTGCATGTGGTATCGGACATAATAGATTACACCAGAAGGGTGTATAAAGAAGAATTTACATTGGAAAGGTAGCAGGAAAAAGAGGTTAGGTGGCCTGAGCCTGCAAGAGAAATGGCACCGGCTCTCCTGAATAAAGAGTAGACTCAGGATGAGAAAAACAAGACAAGGGTTCATGTGTGCCGCCGGTTCATACCGACAGCGAAAAGATTTAGAAGGCAGTGGCGAGGTTGATAAAACAGAGGGCCTGCAAGTTTATCTAAATATATCATGCAAATAGACGTCGGACAAATCCCTCGCCGCTGTGCCACTTGGATGCTTGCAACTTATCTTGACTTTGTCATTCTTATTCTCATCATTCAAAGCCAAACCCTACCTGCATGGACTATCATTATTGTTCTTAGATGCCTGGACTCTGTTCTATCCCTCATATTCAATAGTTATTATAATATATTTTTATAATATCTTCAAATTATAAATTGTATTGTTGACAGTTACGCAAAAGGAGAATAGTAAAATAGACAAGGTTTTTGTTTTTGTTCTAATGACTAGACATTGTTTATCAATAATATTATTATTATTCACGAACAATCACTCGTACTGCATGTTGAACGCATAGAAAATAGAATGATACTGCAGTTAACGAAAATTCTATTTTCACCAATTTCATCGTACTTTTCTTCCATCATAAAGTACTACTTGAAGATGGCATGTCAGATCACACTTGAATGAAAAACGTGCATTAGGCTTTTATTTCAGACCAAGTGTTTCATTAACGAAAATTCAAGGAATATTTTCTCTGTATTTTGGCCCTTAATGTTCACCATCTATCTGTATGAGTTACTCAATACTGCTTTTTATAAAATATGACCCTTATTAAAAATTTTAATTCTATTATTCGGATAGAGTATTGAGAAAAAACTATATAGGCTGAACAAATTTGATAATTAAATAAGTATACACATAAATGATGAATTAGCTAGCACTCTTCATCTACTTTTATTGAACAACAAGTATTATTATCAAACATGATTATATGTAGTCTTATCATTTCACAGTTAGATCACTTCTTATCCTGCAGTGCTAGACCAGCACTAGTCCCATTAAACAATAAGGGTTCTCTTATGTGACTTGAGTGTGAAACCACTACACTGAACTGTTGCTGCGAGACACGAATTGAACCCTCAAGTGTCAGTGCTTTCATTTGCACCTTGGCTTGACTCTAGGCCTGATAAATTGCTGAAAAGGATTCCAATACGGACTCTGAGGACAGGACACATACTTCTAACAGTAAATTCTCATTCGCCAATGCATCTTCATTTGAAACAGGTACACAGCCTGTAATCTGCTTACTCTTGATAGAACGAACGTTTTAAATAGTATAGTGAACTCTTTTTGTTCGTAAGTGATATTGAATCGAAATGCTTATTCATTGATATTAACTGAAAACCCCTCATTTTGAATACATGACTTGCTACCTCACCTGGTAAACATGAATGAACATGGAAGAAATCCAAGGTCAAAAACATTCATAAATTGCACAAGGATTTGAAAATGGAAGAAAAGATTAATAGAACAAAAATGCACTCAATGGCTCAATGGGAAACATCAGCTCAAAGTGAACAGAATCAAATTCTATAATCAACTAATAAATTTTTATAACATCACGTTTTTTCAGTGATATACATTTATGAGGACTACAATATGGAACATTTACACGAAAATTTAAAACTGAGAACTCAGTTTTAACTACCCCTTCAGGTGAACCAAGCTCAATTATTATAATTGTATTAATAAAAATCAACAGTACATGATTAACAAAAACTTTATAATTTTCTATAAAAATAATGAACATCATTCTGCTTTATGAATTTGGTGAGACTTTCTTGAAATGAGATTATTCATATTCATGATTTTAACGTGTTCGAGGTACATATTTGGTGAGCTGAGTTGTTATTGTTTTTCTTATAACGATCCCTAGTAACATTAGCCGTGCAACTCAAACCACGGTCTCCAGCTAAACTCATCAACCACAAACTTGGAATGAACACAACTTGCAAATGTGTACTGTTCCTTCGTAATAGTTTTATATTACAACAAGTAAGCAGCCACATAAAACATTGAAGCGCGCCTCCCTCAGCTTGATGCCGGCCCATTTCGCCTGAAAGTTTACACCACTGAATAATAGATGGGAAAAAGTCTGTCGCATTCATTTGAACTTAAATACTCAGCCTCTGCTGTCATCTTGACACAGACAAGCTGCTAAAAGTCCAACGCGAAATAAAACTAAACTGAAATGAGTTTTTCTAATTAATTTAGAACAAAACAGCAACCGACCGTGACACGTAAGTCTAGTGACATTTAGAAATGGCAGAATACGACGTTACAATGCAACAAAGAATCGTCCTTCACAAGATTGTAAACCTCAATTCTCATAATAATGGTAACTGGAGCAAGCTTTGGCTTTCATATTTGAATATAAAAATTCTCCTAGATGTAAAATTACACTTTTTCCTCCAGTGAATAAATTTCCTCCTTCATTCTTATTTCAAAATTCAAGATAATTTGAGGAAAATCTACATTACCAAGGATTATTATCAAATCTCAATATCACCTGATAAGAATCAGAATACTGTACAACAATTTCCAGAGTCATCGACTGAATAACTGGGAATACTTTGCCAAGAGCAAATTTCACTATAGCAATATCTATAATAGTACAATTTCAATTTATAGTCTATTGCATGTATGAAATTTGCACTCGCTGGTGACTAGGTATAGATACAAGTTACTTGTAGGCCTATCAGGCCTACGCAAATATGAATGGCAAGAAAAGTTGTGTGAGTGTACCACACCAGATTTTTGTCTTTTTTTGTTAACAAATGGGGTAATCAACATCCTGTCTTCTTATTTCACTTTGTGATAAATACACATCACTTCAGTTTAAAAATAATATATTTTATCAAAATTCAACTATTGAAAGAATTCAGACTGACTGTTATTTAAATTAGTTTATTTTGTTTTCAATAACAAACGTTCCAATGATAGTAAACATGATTATATTCTATTATGTGAACATTGGCTCACCAAGGGCATGAACGTGGAGTGACCATGAGGGCACACGTTCTAGCCTTAGACTCATCCATTTATATACTCCAAATTTTTGGGAGTTTAGTCTTCTTGCTTCTTCTAGTTCTTGTTCTTGTTTTGTTAGTGATTCCGTTCAGAGAGACACAGTAACGTCTCCCTGTCTGATTTAGGTTACTTTCTGGACAGTTGTATTTCTTGATATCACAGGCTACCACAGTCTGGGTAGGATAACTCTGTGTGTCAGGGGAACAACTGGGAAGAGTAGTACCTTCATCAGACAGGTATTTAATTTTAAAATAGAATTATTAAAGTCGCGGAAAAGTGTTATCAACATGGAGAGTCAGGTGAGTCATTGTATCTAGATTAACCACAAAATGTTCCTGAGCAGCCAAGCGAGTACCCCATGATAATTTATTAATTTATTAATAGTAGTAAACCCCTGATTAATATAATATAATCAAAATAAAAGTTAATGTCCATATCTCAATTAAGAATCTTATTTTATGTATCACTTAATTAAAGTAAAATCTATTAACCATTAATCATTATTAATTATATAAGCCCACATTATTATTCAAACCACCCATATATATTTGGTGGAGGCGCCCAAAGTCCCATTCATATTCAAACCCCCCTTACATATTTGGTGGAGGCGCCGGGTATTAAACGTTTTTATGATAGATTGGGTGGCTCGTTGGAGGAGTGATAAAGCGCCGGTCTGATAACCAGGTGGACCCTGGTTCGAATCCCAAGCGGAGAACAATTTTTGACCACAGCACAATCACATAGATACGACCACCCCGTCTTTCGGAGGAGACGATAAGCCGTCGGTCCCGACTACCTAAAAAGTAGTCGTCATCTATCATCCATTTCATTACCCACGCACAAGCCTATGAGCTTATGTGGGCTTCACCCTCATAAACAAACAAACCTAGTAATGCGTTTCTCGTAACAATCTCTTAGCTATCATATCTACCAAAATCCGTTAATAGATTCCGCAATTTATTCGCAGTATTCAATTCCAGGTCACTTATATTTAAATCATGCCTTCCAAGAAATCGGGTCAATAATAAATCCAATTCACTCTTACTTCCTATCTTGCAAAATCTTATTTGGAAATTCGCTGTACCTCTCGTTAGCAAAAACAATCCCATCTCCCTGATTAACCAAGTCAGTAACCTTTTTTATTCTATCTAAACTAGCTCCAATTGATTCACTATCACTATCGAATACAAACGATTTTTTATCAGTAATATGGTGTCCCAAAGTTCCCCCTTCATTTCTAACAGTGAACGTAGGATTATGTCTACTATCTTTATCATACTCTGATACTGTTTTATCAACTAAATATGCGCAATTCTGTGTCCTATCATGTCTAACAACAGAAGATAGTGTAGAGCCATGAGCTTTCTCTGAAAATCTCCTAAAATAGCACCTGTTACTACGATGACCTTTTTTATTGCATAATTCGCAATTTTTAGATTTTCGATGCATTTCAATTGATTTGAAAAAGCAATTCCTAGTATAATGATTTGTTCATCTACATACTTTGCAATATTTTCTATTTGTCGGCCTATAATTTGGAACAATCGAATCACAAGACATTTTTACAATAAAGGAATCATTATTATTATCATTATTAGTATGGAACTCATTCTTCTCAATTAAACCTTGATACTTCAATGAATTTTCAATTATCATCTGTTTGTCAGATTCTCCTGTTTTATTCAATTTTAGTTTATTATCAAATTCTGAACATCTGTTATCCATAAAATACTGATATTTTTCAAATCTTCCCAAATTTTTTACTAATTTTTCAATAGAGGAATTATCTAATATACTAATCCTTTCTAAAATATCTGGAGTTAAACCTCTTAAAACATATCTAATAATCCGCAATTCTGACATACTAGAGTCTACCTTGTAACACAAATACCTAACTCTTACCACAAAACTTTTAACATTTTCATTCGGGAGCATCCTACAATTGTCTAATTCATATTCTAGTTTGAGTAACTTTATCGGGGATCTGAAAAAATCTAATAATCTTTCCTTTGCTGATTCATAATTAAAATTATTCTGATTTTTTAATTCGGCACTAATAACTTCGAAGTATTTACCTGCTGCACCTTCCAAATAAAAGTACAAATACAACAGATTGTCTTTTTCATCCCAGCCATTAGCTGAAGATACCTGCTCAAAATATTGGAAAAACTCTTCCATGTTCTGGTCTCTACCACCAGAAAAACTCTTAGGTATAAATGTAGGTCTTAACTTTCCCATTGTTTCTAAATTTCAAATCAACATTCCAAATCCTTTGATTATTCAATGTGTTTATAGTTATCCTATCCTTTTTAGAGAAATCATCAAAATCAATGCAATCAAAATTAATGAGGTTTTGTTAATTAATTCCTATTTCACCACAAAATGTTCCTTAATGAGGAATATCGGAAAAGTCCAAGTATTTAGGCTGGATTAAATAAACCCTTGAGCCTCCACCAAATATGTAAGGGGGGTTTGGATGAAAAATGGACTTATATAATTAATAATTAACAATGGTTAATAGATTTTACTTTTATTAAGTGATACATGAAATAAGATTCTTAATTGAGATATGGACATTAACACTTATTTTCATTGTATCTAGATTAACCACAAAATGTTCCTGCGCAGCCAAGCGAGTATCCCATGATAATTTATTAATAGTAGTAAACCCCTGATTAATATAATATAATGAAAATAAGTGTTAATGTCCATATCTCAATTAAGAATCTTATTTCATGTATCACTTAATTAAAGTAAAATCTATTAACCATTGTTAATTACTAATTATATAAGTCCATTTTTCATCCAAACCACCCTTACAACTTCTTCAAATATTACATTGTTGATGCAGCTGGCTATCAAGTACAAAACAACGATATAAAAACGTACGTTCGGTTTCATTCACTTGATTAGAAATGTTTCTGACCCATAAATGTCTTATGACATTTGTTGGCGAAGCTCACATAGCTCCAGTTTCCACCTGAGTGTGGATGGCTGTTCTTGGAGTGCTTCTTGTTCACAATTTGGGGAGGAGTGAGGGTGGAGAGGGGTTGAAGATGTTGTCCGTAGCGAGTTATGTGCAGGCAGGTAATCAAGAGGCTTCTGGCCATTCAAGTCGAGATTCAATTTCGAGTTGGCAACTCCACTAGCACTTTTCTATTTGGCTCTGGAAACAACGATTCGCTCACTTAGGAGGTGAGGCATAGGAGGCACGTTCATACATACGTCTACGTGTAGCCCACCATCAGCAGCAGAAGTCAGTGTCGCCAACTTTCCAAACTGGAAAACCCTGCGCCGCCACCATGGGAAATTAAATTTCCTCATTTAACTGAGACCCGAAACTTCTAAGTGCTTCTCAGTGAGCGTCTCAGAAAATTAAACTACGTCTTCTTCGCCGTCGCAGGTCTCTTCACACAAACATTCCGGTGTTGGAAACTTGCCAGCTGCGCGCCATCCTGCTATCGTCACAATTACAGGCCGATTACCCAGGTTATTGCGATCATGGTTGTCACTTGATAAACGTTGGTGAAGGCAACCCAGATGCTATCGCTACTAATACCTGATACACACTAGTATTTGTGAGATATATAGTAGGTACATTGCTTCACTACATTGCTTCATTACTTAACCACTCACAGGCCTCTTCCAACAACACTGATAATTGTAGAGGTCTATCTTCCGATTTCTAGCAAACATTGGGAAGTTTCTGCTGAATTGTGATTGTACGGGAAATGATGGAATGTCGGGCGTTGATTATATGTTACAGAGCATCTTACATCTCTCATCATCCCTCTCCATTACACACGAACAAGCCTAAGAGCTAATGTGGGCATTACTCTCAGAAAAAAGGTAACATTCTAATTCAAACTTCTATTCAATTACTACTATAGAAGAGAATAGCTCTTGCTTGCTTAAGAATTGTAGGTGAGAAATACTAGAAATACATATTTCCTCCATTGCATTCATTACATACATTCATTACCTCCATTGCAATACATATTTCCTTCAATGAATTGCATTAGAATCACTTTATGGGTAATGGATGGTGTGAACGGAAATGTGAATGGTTGTGAGTAAACGGTGATAGCGTCGCTTAAAAGATACCGGAAGGAGTTACGAAACTACACAAGTCTCCTATTTGATACAAAAAAGATGCTGAAATGATTTTTCTTGATGTGTTTATTCTATCAGCATCTTTCTAGTAATTTCAGCACAGTGTACACACCGCTTTAGTAAAGTGATAGAACGATGAAAAAGTGTTTTGCGAATAGTATTTTTCACAGATTTTTTGTTATCTTCACCTAGTGTGACAAAAGATGAAGTTTTTTAAAGTGTTCTCATTACCACTCTGATAAGAGCAGCATTGAGGGACATGACTGCAGTTGTAGGACAACGCTTACACTGCTACAGTTCGCGCAAGCTGAGTAGACACGCCGTTACAATGTTAAGTGCGTTATAAAGGCGTGTATTCTCTGCTAGCGCAAGCGATACCTTGTCTCATCTGACAGCGCCATATAATTAAAAGTTCGCGTCATTCAGCATAAGGCTTGGTCCTAAGTGTTTCACTTCCACTCATTGCAGTTGTTCCGTTTTTATACTAGTGTTGACTTTTCGCTCTGAATCACCATACCTCGCATACCTTGTAAAGGGTTTTTTGTCTCCCTCCTCTTCAGTGAATCACTACGTTCAACTTTGGTGAATTGTGTAGCTAGCTAAGAGATAAAAATTTAGAAAACCTGCAATAAAGGAACGATTTTTCCTATTCAAAATCGCCTGCTTTCATTCCACTGGAAATCTAAGACAGCCATTAAGAAATGAAAAGCATTATTAACTATGAACTACAGAGCATTATAGATTTATCATGGAGAGCAAATAGAATTAAAAATTCAAGCGATTGTATCAAAATTTCATAGACCCCATAACTAGCTCCCTAGATTCTGAGGCTCACTGAGAAAAAGGAATAAGTCTGATGAGCGTTGAAGGGAACTTGTTGACTGAACCAAGATCCACATAGGTCTAATAATTTATTCATCCGCTTACTGCTCTTCACTGTAGTGCATCATCCAAAATCCCTAGAAAAACAGCATTGAATATTCTGTTTTTCTAATAGTTCCATTCCTCGAAGCACTCAAAGCTTTTTATTTCCATTCGTGATTTGAAATTAATGAGTGATTGAACATTTGGAAATGAACTGTTGAGTGATAATCTGCTACTTTGCGATGACGTCCACTTTATACTCTTATTACTTATTGTAAGTATTAATAGAATTCACAAACTCCACATAGGTTTTATTTTATTACCGACATGCGGTCAATTATTTCAAGAGTAAATTGATGTACATCAGGTTGAGAAAAATGTGGATGTCACTTTTATATATTTGATTGGAACGCTTAATGGTATTTGCTCATTTCATTGTTCGTTGAGAATGTCCTGTACTTCATGTCTCATGCACTTCTTGTTTCACATGAAGGATGAATGACGATGATAAAGGCTAGCAACTCAGGTTATAACCTGCTTTAATGATGGAAAAATTATTATGGGACAATCCCATTCCAACCAACCTTATTATTTTACAGGTATGATAGAAATGTTGATATCTGGCCGTTGAAAAAGAAATTTGATAGAGGTGAAATACAATTCTGCTTTCACATTTATTTTCAATTGATACTAATTTTCACGTCTCTTTAACCAATTTTTCTTACAACTTTGATTTTAATTATCAATTTTTGGAAAGACTGAGTTAATAGTGGGATCTTGGTGGAATATTGTACAATGTACATGTGAGTAAACAACACAGTGTTTGGCCTGGGTTCTGAAGCTTCGGACGCACTGCCAATGGGGTGTGAGTGAATAGATTAGAATGGTGGATATTCTGGATGTTCTAGAAATCTAAATCTAGATAGTGTTCAGCCGCCATTTTCAAATTCTAAAATATTAACAAAAAACAGTATGAAGTCATACCATTCATATGATGTACTACTATGGTTTTTGCGTGTTCTATAGATAAACCATCCAACCTCTATGCTATCTACCCTCCAAACACCGGAAGCGGCTGCAGCTTAACATAGGAAAATATTTTTCACTCTCCTAGCCTCTTGTAATTCGGCTTGTAAATAGATTACTGTCCGTGTACATGGAAATATATGTCGGAGAATTAAGGATGTCTGTTGGGCACACCGAATTCGAAAATTTCAACAATAATTTGATTACTGTCAGGTGTCGCATTTTATCGACGGTGCGTGTTTGCGCGCGTATGACATTGGTCTGTGTCTGTTTGAGAGGCAGGCGTGACTTGCAGCGGAACAAGCATGAAAATCGCTATCCGATTAGTGACGCCTGGGGCGTCGTTGAGGAGGGGGGTGCGACGCCAACTCAAATTATCCCATTATCGAAAACAAGGAGCGCACATGAAAACGACTTGTTCTTTGTGCTGCGACAGCTTAATCTCGAGGATTATCTCGAGCTTGCCATTCTGCTGCAAACGTATCCAAAATCGATTTTCACCTTTGGCGAGTCATTCGATCGGCTCCGCCCCAATCAGTGGCATTATCTAGTGAGCGCTGAATGCAGCAGCCTTTTGCCGCCTGTCTACTAACCTTTTGCTAATTCCCAATTACAGTGGCAGTGACAATAGAATTGGCGATTCCAGGATCATTCTGCGGCTTGAACTCTATCAACAGGCGCTCAAGCGAATCGAACCGTATTAAACAAATTTATAGGACTTGTTGCAAATGGTCTATGGAATTTGTTGAAAAACATTGGATTCACTCGCCCACTTTCAATTTTTCACTTTTGAACGTTTTCTGGTAATATCCTGCGAAATTTACTTGTCATGCAGTGCTAAACTTCTATCAATAAATAGTTTAATATCGAATAAACTTTGACCCAGTTCATAGCAATTGCACCAGTTAAAATCTACAATACTGTCATTAATAAGATCTACAGTAGATCGTAAAGAAGCAATTTACATCGACAAAAATTCCTTGTCAATAGATTCTACAAAAAAAACAGCCACATGCTTGCTCAATGTGATAGTTAATGTTTAATGTGATATTAATGTGCGTGGTGACTTCTAGGTTGAATGTTTTGCTTTAGTCGTTACCACATGAGCTTCTGGGTAATGAAGAAGATGATAGATAAATGGTCAAATGGAGATAATTATTGGATTATTGGATAATTATGGAAGTATTGGATGAGAGTATTCGATTATTATCCAATAGACCAAACTTATTAAAAAGTTCATCTAAATTTTTGAAAATGTACTCGCTTCACTCTCGCTGAACATTAAAATTTTAACTTGAAACTCCTCTAAAAATGTTTAAAAATAAGCTATTTTCAATAATGGTGAGTAATTAAGAAATAACTGAATTTTTTTAGTGTTACACTTCTATAATAGGCTACCACATTCCATCCAAAGTAATACACTCTCTTAAATATCAATTGATGAAAATACAGAAATATATCATACACCAAAGAAAATTCACTATTTGATTTGATTTTAAATTTTATGATACCGAATTATCATACAATAGATAATTATACAATAGATGGATTTTAATCCAATCACACTTTTCCTTATTTGAACTCACTCATTCTATTGGATTTTTCAGATTTTTTGAGACTCAATGTTCTGGCGAGTTTTCAATCAGACAAATATTCACTGACCCATTATCCAGATTAATGAAGCATCGATAAATTCAAGCCAAAAACGGATGAAGAATGCTTTGTTGGGGTTAATCAGGCTACTGTATGCTATACAGCTCTCCATTAACATGATTGAATTATCCCGTTGAGTGTGCTCAACTCCATATAGCCAGCATTGTTTTTGTACTTTACTGTATATTTTTAATATTGTGATACTGTGTTGGGAAAATATATTGTTTAAACAGAGCAAGAATGGAAATATTTCCTATTTCTTCTCATTATTCACGGAAAAAAGCTCTCACTGAGCTTCTCTCGGGAACTGATTATGAACCTGATTTCTCTCGAAGTAAATCGATTTTCTTTGAGTGAAAAAAGGAAGACAATATAATAATATTATGATTACATTTGATCACATGAACTTATATACAAGGTCGAAGTGATCAGTGTGTGTATAAATAAATGAAGGCTCTGCTATTTATTTCTCATGCAAGAGAATATATTTGCTACCAGAGTACAGTCTTTGTAATGGTTCGAATTACAGTAATTAAATCTACGATACAAACTTAGCCATATCTTGAAATAATTTATTCCTTTATTCATCTTGAAAATAGAACTTAACTTTTCTCTCAAACAGCATTTTGAACTTAAATGGACGTCAATTTTCAAAATTAAACTTTCAAACTTAGGGCTATTTAAAATAATTGATAAATAAAATGAGAACCAAATACCCTTTTAAAAAGCTTTGAAATTATTATTGCACATACATGTTTGATTCTCATTTTATTTATCAGTCAATTTTCAATTACATTTCAATTTTACAGTGATAACGTACCGTTGAGTAGAAAAGGGATTGTACAGGGCATACAACGGGAATTGCAGTGTCGGTCAGTTGAATATCTGTAGTCAATCACAGCCTTTGTCTTGTCATTGAGTCAAACAACAACAGCTGTGATTGGCTATAGAAATTCAACTGGCCCACACTACGATTATATTATTCATTTTTCAATATTACAGTATCGTCCAGTTTAGTGATAGAATTTTATGTATTTTCTATTCCCAATTTCTGATCAATATATTACTGACTTGTAAAGTTTTTTATATCCTTCTTTGGGAGATTGGCTTGTCGTTAGTCAGGATAGTCAGTTGTTTCCAGTCTCTGGAGGAATAGAAATTGTTGCATTACACTCGTTGAGGCACTCAACTGCAGGTCTAAAGCGCATGGAATTTATTCTATTGTTTTATTATTGCTGTAAAAGTAATCTCAATCTTCCCAGTAATTCAGTCTCATCAAATTTGAATTTAGTCTTCAAGGTAAAATATGCATTCGTCATGACTTCATTTACTAATTGATGTTCAATTTCTGGATTATTGAATCCATTCTCTCAGCATTTGGTCGGAATTCATTATTCGCATCGTGTTTTTTCATAATGGAGGTATTATATTAGTGAGACTAGATAATTAATCTGATCAAACCAGTTCTGAAAAGTTGATTGAAATATTGAAATGTTGGAATTCTGTATAAAACTACCCAAATCACCTTCATTACGAATCAAATTACTTTGCATCGTCTCCCTAATTATTGTGTGAGAGTGGTCTGATTACTGAGCATTGAGTTCGTGAATGTTTCAATTCTGTATTTCTTTGTTATACATTCTATTTCTTTATGAGTGGGCTTCATGAATACGAATAAGCCTACATGCATATGAGACTTCATACATGGTTATAGAGATACAGGTATATCGCTATGGTGACAGCTTTTTCCCACATCAGAATGGTTTTGAAGCTCATAATTGATATTTTAATCCATATTTTTTCAAGTTTTCCTCACAGTCATACAGCACGGTGGTTATTATCTTGGGATATGAGGAATGTGCTGGATAAGCAGAGCTTGCAGCGTGTTGGTCTCATTTTCAATGAAATCCCATCAATGAAAAATACTTACAACAGGATAGAATATTACGATATTTAATCATGTTTGATGGGAGAGACCGAGCAACAAGGACGAGAACTTATTCTACTCATGGATGTAATGAATAGGCTCTACTAACATGTAGTAATAAAGTTCGCCATGGGGAAAACCCATTTCCTGTCTTTGATTTTCAACTTCCGAGAACTAACTGCTGACAGAATGCAGCTACATTTTATAAAGCCGACGGCGGCTCGTTATGATTAATGAATATTTTTCAAAGGGACCTCATCTGTTTTGAGTCTTAGAAATTCTTGTAGCGAACCAGCTACTGTCCATGAACTTTTAGCAAGTCATCATTGGACCAGGGATGCAACAGGCAAATGAAGTCCTTTGATGGAGCATCTCTCATATACAACTTTCCAGTCTTCTCATAATTTCAATGTAGATTAACTTTTGAATAGGCTACAATAAAATTGAGAACACGTTTCTATCTCTTTATATCAATCTTATCAAAGTGTATTATATTGATTCCAATACTAAACTCGCATTTTTCATTTTCTTTAGAAAGGGGAATAAAAATATGGGTCTAATGAAGTGGAGGGATCTCTTCAGCATCATTTTGTACGTGTTCATTGCGCTACCTAGGACTAGGATTGAAGAATATTACAACTCCTTAGAGGCTGATATCTATGCCTACATAGAAAACTTGTCAACAGACAGCGCAGAGAGCGGAAAACAGAGAGAGATAAAAACTTGTACTCATATTATAAACTAAAATGAACAGATGAGAGACCTGAAACATCATACAGTGAACGATTTTTCTTTAATTCGTGATGTGGTTGAAAATGGAACAGGATATAATAATAAGAGTAATAGTATTCAGACTTTTTTTATATCATTGCCGATACATATTAGTTTCTACATTTAGAATGTGAATGTATTTTGTCTCTCCTTTGTATATAATGACTTTGTCTCTCCTATTGACTGAAATAAAGCTGTGTAATATACTGAAATAATACTCGTAATATTATGCTGTGATAATTGCATTGGGTATCCATCAATGCTCAATATGGATCATTCAACTCAAAGATATTTCAAAGTGGAAGCATCCAATTCAGCATATTTGATATGAAAGAAGTAAAAATATTTTTCGAACCAGTTGATTGTGACAATCATCTTTTCCACCTGGATGAAATTGATGTTCAATTTCAATTCTCAAATCCTTACAAATGCTCCGTATAATCCTATGGCGGCATCATTTCATACTGTATCCGTTACTATGACTGAATAAATTAATTATTACTTGAGCGACGGATGGAATGCAAGAAGAATGAGTGGGATTTATTGTGTAATATCAGGGGCCTAGTGAGTGAGCGAGAGAAAAGGATCGCTCGGTTTCGGAAAATATGTGGAAAACCCAGCGAAAGAACATCTGCGAGAGGGACGGGACGGGGTTGGATGGAATCGCTTAACGTCGCAGTTGTTTCTTCTTTCTCTACCTCACCTCCCACCCATTGGCTTCCGGTAGCCGGCAGTGGGCAAGCCGATGGAAGCACGTACTGCGCTGTTAATTAAAGTAAGATGTCTGTGCTCTTCTCCTGGTTTTGCATTTTAATTAAAGCCTTAGCACGGCGCTAGCAAGCAGCCCTCAGAGACATCGCCTACAAAACTTGCGAACATTGTTAATTTATCGACGTATCTTTGCTTGCTCGCTTAATCTCTATTATAACTCAACGCTAGTTCACAGAGCACTTTCTGTTCAGTCAAGTTTTCGGCCTATTAAACGCCAGTGCGTGTGACAAGTACATCATACTCGCATCAATGTCAAGTGCTCTTCCAACTACAAAGTTCCGGTTTGATATTAATATTCAGTGGCTGTTCACCAATTAACCAATTTCACTGCCCTCCTCAACCTTCCCGAGAAGTAGCTCGTTGGCTAACTCCATGAAAGTACAAAGTAGTGAATGGATTGAGAGTTTGGTCAACAATTTGCTTCCAAATTACTCTGTCTTGGAAACTGAAATTTCGAGATTCCTTATTCCATCGGAACAAAAAATTGAACAATAATTTGGCAATTGAAATTAACAGAAAGCAGCGAGAAATATCGTTTGCGAGGAATTGGTGTTATGTACTTGATTTCGTGCGAATATTTATCATCATAGATTATTTGTGAAGGAAGATTAAACTCGATCAGTATTTGACTCAGCTTGACCTTCATTTCTGTCATGGATTATTTTTCACCATATCAGTAATTCCACTGCAACTTTCCTTACTTCACAGCACGCTAGTAACACAAATTCTGTTTGGCAGGTTTTTAACATATAATCATGATGAACCAGCTAACATCGAAGACAGATCCTATCAGACAAGCAGCCCATTCGGGTCGTCATAGACATAACCTCATGGTAAGTAGTTTTCGAAACTCATATCATAATTAGATATTATTTATTGGTTACGAACAGTTTTCAGCCGAAAACTTGCAATTACTAACTAAATTTTCAATAATTCTAATAATTATTATTAATCTCAACAATAATATTGACTGCCTTATATCAATGATTATTTCATTACAAGCCGGCAATTCCACCGGATCATACGCGTCAATATTCTTCAATTATCATTTTTGTATTAAATTATCAAGAAAAGAGATTACCTTCCATTCATTGATCAAGAAAATGGATATTTTATTCAAAGGATAGCACTGTCTCTTGAACAAGTCCTGTTATGTCATATTATGAAGTAGCTATCACTTTCACTTCTTCGATTATTCATGGTCAAGAGTATTATTGGATTCTAGAGCACCAGTTGAGGAGATGAAATGTCGGAAGGGAGCGCCTATTTCCTTATCGTGGTTGGCTTTGGCTGTTGCTTGTGACACGAGAAACGTCACAAATCTTGTCTGCGAGAATGGTCGTCGGACACTTGAGCGCTGCCTATTCGCAACTATTCCCTGGCTGTCGTCCGATGTCCAATGCAAATCGATGGCCCATAATTTATAAAGGCATTACGCTTGATTTATGGTTGAGCCGGCATGCCGCAACGCTTATGAATAAAACATGTCTGCGCCACCCTCCAATCAGTCGCCGCGATTGTTTCATTAATTTCGCTTATTTATTCGTCAGCGAGCGTGTAAAAAAGATTTCCCCGCCATCAACTCTCCAAAGTCAACCGACAATGGAGAATAAAAGGTCGTTGATTATCTGGCCCGTTGAGAATACATAATAAATGCTCGAGCCAGTTATGAAATGGGTCGAGTCTGCATGACTTGGATGAGGTGTTTGATTGTTTGAATATTCTATGCGGTTCACTCCCATCTAATCATGGTATGTTTAGTCACCGAATATTTTAAATGCATTGTTGAATGGGCGTTAAAAGGGGACTAAGTATTGTTGTTCCTCGTCTCTCATCATAAATTCTGATTCTCTTTGAATAAATTAATATCTTAAGTCTTTTTTCTTCCTTCATTCCTGAGAAAACTGTTTGCTTCAACTTTCAATTCCCGTTAGTTCTTAATGTTGGAAATCAAGCCTTCTAATTTCATTATTGCGAACGAAATGCTGCTATGAATGCTCTTATGACTGCCCATTTGTTGATCTAATATTTCTGAGAAAATAAGATCTACTTATCAATTTTGTTTGAAGTTAAAAATACTTTTCAACAGTGTTGTCAGTTCCTTCTCATTAATCAGGTGATTGAATATCTAAATTTGTTGGTAAGGGAATCCATTTGATCTATTGGAGTCGATTACATTCACACTCATATTTTCACTTTCTCGTGTCTCCCGTTTTCGTATAATGCATGATGCTGCCCAACTATATGTTTGCTCGTGCAGTGAACACAATAAAGTACAAGCACAAACAATAAATTTTATTACAATAGATTCACTTTATTGTGAATGATAATAAAGAGTCTATTATTCACAAATGTTTTAGTCACATAAAATTTTTTTTTCAGCAGTCACCCCATGGATTATTATTTAGTTAACTTTCTTTATACTTATCCAAGTGGATACTTAGAGAGAATAATCGTAGATTTTTTTCCAAATAATTACAATCCTCATCTCTCTTGACTAGTGTTGATAGAAATCTCCAACATTACATCCTGCTAGAAGGGGTTTCTATTTCTTGAACAGGACTTTTCCTCGACCGTATTTTTTAATGCTATTAAAAAATCCAATTAGTTGTGAAATTAACGTCCTCGCCTTTAGAAACTCCATTTATTATTAAAATGTATTCTTTCAATACAATCTGAATGAGAGCTCGGAGCTTATAGGCTAGTTCATCTATTTCGCTAACGAATCAGTCACAGTTTTCACGTTTCGCTGTGAATCAGTCATATTTACTGAAATAAAAGTTAATAGAATTGATAGATCATGCGTTTCCAGAGCAAAAACGAATTTATGGATCTTTATGATCATAAAACATTAGGACGTAATGTTTACTGTGGATAAATGATGATGTTTGGAGCTTGTAGCTTGTAGCGGAAAATTGATATCTTTCTCCAATTAGATGGCGGACCAAAAACAATGGCACACAAATGAACGTTCTAACGAACACATTCAGAATCAATTTCAACAGAATAAGAGATACAGGAGATTGGTAAATTGTAAATAGCGTCTGTATTTCCCATCATTTCACCGAAAATACACAGTTTTCTGAGGCTCATTTGTCACTAGCATTCCTCTCTGCTGTTGTAGTGTTCTCCTGTGGCGCCAGCAATTGCCTGATATCATTTTCTCGGATATCGTATCCCATTTCTCAGCAGCTCCTCCATCTTACGCTCTTGTCATAGCTGAAGGTGCTTTGCGATCTACACCAGATGATACACCAATCTCTTCCTTTCCGTGACAACATTGATTTATTGAAATATGTGGAGTGGAGTGGATTATATCGACTAGATACAGGAAAATTGACCCCACATTTGATGAGATAACCAAAGTTGAAGGCGGAGCTTGAAAGTCATACGAGTTTTAATAATAAGAGTTGACAAGAGTTTAAATTATGAGAGAATTTATTATTAGAATTTATTCATTGTATATGCTTTCTCTTGAATGAGTGAATAGACTTTTCGTGTATGTGGGTAGTATTATGAAATCTCATTCAAATAATTATCTGAGGGATAGGAGTGATATATAACTAGTGGTTCTGTGAACAGTAGACCTCACGAAGTCACCCATGGATGGAGATGATTACCTCATGAAGGTAATACTTAGTTATGTTGAGTTTCAAGTTTCATTAATTGCATGCGTCATGCAATTAATGAATGCAATTATAATGCATTTAATAATAAATGTCGAATGCAAAATAATAATGTCGAATGCAATTAATAATAAATTCGACAGCTGGTTCATCATGAATAATTCTATAGTGTGAATTTTCCTATGTTCGGAAGTATAAATGTATAGTAATATTTTAGCATGAAGATGAAGGTAATTACTTTTCCTTTCATATTATCCTTCAAATGCAATATTCCAAGAAACCTTACATATACATCGACGCGCAATTTCACGAGGAGCATTCCTGTCAAATTTCATCAGAATCTATTGCCGCGTTTTGTCGTAAATGCGGAACAAACATACATACATACAAACAAACATAAAGAGAAATGCAAAATCGTCGTCTTGAATCTTGACCTCACTTGCGTTCGGTCAAAAATCAGCTGTACAACTGATAATCTGACTGACTAATGGAAAATAACAAACTATGAAATAACACACTCTATTACAAGGTAATTCTATTCTAATTACCTTGCTCTTTTAGGCCCATTCTAGACGAGCGTCGAAAACGCGGCGTCTACGTCTCGTCGAAAACGCGGCGTTTACGTCACGTCGAAAACGCGGCGTTCACGTCGCGTCAAAAACGCGTGCTCGACAGAAACCATTGTGTTAAATGGGCGCCCGTGTAGACAAGCCCATTCAACACAATGTGTTCTGTCGAGCACGCGTTCCCGATGCGACGTAAACGCCGCGTTTTCGACGCTCGTCTAGTATGGGCCTAAGACATCTAAGCTAATTGAGGTCTTTCATTTCAAGGGGTCAAATTCGAATTCAATCGATTGTATATTCTGAAAGTTATTGAGTGAGTATATATGAGTTTAGAGGACTGAATAGAAGGTTCGGAAACTGATGGAGAGAAATAGTGTGGAGGATTATTAAGATATAACCTTTGTTGAATTGAAGTATTGAATTAGTACAGTTTCCTTCGATGTATTTATTAATAGGATAGAATACTAACATCCTACCAACTCATCGAAGGGACAGAATTCATACAAGAAACAGTAAGAATGTATTATTTATGTGAATCATAAACAATGTTTTTGAGTTTTTAAAATCATTCAAAAGCTCTGTACTTCAGGTACTTGAATGATCTATAGCAATAACTATAATAATGGTCTTCAATTCAATTCTAAAAAAATATAAGATGTGAAAAGACACAACAAATTATCGAAGGGTGCCCATAAGCACATACTTCCTTAAAACAAAATCGAACCATCTATTTTCAATCTATGAGTAAGACTCTTAACTCGATGCTATTCTCCATTCTTCGAGCTCGGAAACGCAGTTTGCTTGTAGGTTTCCTTTCTATCCTTGTGGTAAGAGAAGCCATTATTTTATCTTTTGTCTATATCCCACCACGTGTCCATTGAATTTCCTCAACAAAAGTCGGGTGACTGCATATATAGCGAGGCCAGCAATAGGAGCATTGAGCTGAAAACGGGCCAGTCAACAATGCTACTACAATGGAAATTCCAGCTTTTCTTTCTCGATAGCGTCCAAAGACATTTCACTCCAGTGGAAAATTCTTGGCAGATCTATGTGGCATATTCACACTGCACGCCGAATCCAAGCGGCACCAATAATAATCTGCTTTGATTTTTTTTAAAAACATTCATATTAATATAATCGGATTGATAGATCAATTAAAAAAATCATTTCCACTTTTGTATGATTCAATGCTGATATAATTAATAGCAAATATCATATGGATAAAACATTATATTTATCCTCTCATGATGTTGAATATTGGAAACAGAAATCGGATAATATGATATAATCTCAAATTCCGAAGAATCTCAAGAACGTAATTGAGCTTGAAACTTATCATCATTATAATATACTTTTCCTCATGAGTGTCCATACGCTTTCATTTATCTGGACAAGTTGTTAATGATTATTTCAATGGTAGGCTGTTCATGGAATAGTGCTATAAAATAGCCTAAATATTTTTTCAAATCACAGTGGAAGGGAACTGTTTGATTGCACGATTCAGAAGTAACGAAAACATTATTTATTCTTTATTCTTTCTTTACAATTGCGACTTGGTTTCCAAGTATTTTAAGCAAAGGATGAATGAGTGATGATGAATGATGAAGGTTTAAGATGTAGGTTATATGTCTATCTACAATGTCCACTTTCACTTAAAATTATAATTTCTCACTTCCAAAAATATTTTATCACAAACAATTTTGAATTTCGATAAAAGTCCACTTTTAAGTTCCAGAAATAAACAAGATAAACATAAGATTTCAATATTATCGATTCACTTTAAAAACTTTTCAGCAAATTAAAACAAACTCAAAATTGAATCATCAGCGTAGAATAATCGCATTAGCGTGCTCACAACGCGTTGGAATACAGCTTATAAGGTTCACCTCCAATCGCACTGCTTACTGGCAATTGCCAGAATTAGTTGATTTGAACGAAATCCGTTTACCAAAGTTATTGATTTTACGAATTATAAAAATACAGCTCATCAGCTAATACCGTTTGGTGAGCTGTTATCGATGTTTCTGTCAATCATTCCTTCGAACAATTATATTTGAATTTATTTTATTTTAATTTTATTCTTCGAATGAAATTATCTTATATAATATAATCCTCACATTTAAAATCATACGAGTGTTTATTACTATTATTGATGGATCTCCGTAGGGATATCATTCGAATCTTAGCAATCGATACATTACTTCTTTGTCTAGAGAGTTGACCTTGGAAATATATATCAATTTCATCTCCGTTCACTGAAAGAGTTTGACTACAGAGAGAGACTTAATGAGAGTCACATCATCAGAAAGATTGTGTAGAATAAACCTTCTATTCTCCACATAGCATAAATTCCACTTTTTTCTCCTTATTTATCCCACTTTCTTTAACAGTACTTGTGCTCTACTCTTTTCCAAGAGAAAAAGAGATAATAATAATAGTATTAATCAATAGAATCCAAGTTCAAAATGCTGAATTTGATCCAACTATTCGAGAAAAAAGTATAAAATTTGAAATGAAACCACTCAAAGTAAAAACCGCTGCACTGCTCAGTCAAGACTACATCAATCGATTTACAGAGTTTTTAACTCAAGTTCTTTCATGATTAAAATAGAAAAATCTAATATATAATTGTATTTGAAGAGTTCTATCAATATGATTCACATGAATAATAGTTACTTCATACGAATCATTCATTCAGAACACTAGTACATTGTATTTGCTATGATGTTGTTATGATTTGAAGAAATAATTCTAATCTTTTTTCGTAAAAGAGTTGAAATAGGGAAGTAAGAAAGCTTGAAAGTAATCGTGGAAAAAACGGCGAACTTGAGCGCAACAACAAGTGTTGAATATGGAACAGATTCTTCGCCTTGATTTTCGGCTCGCCTCACTGTCCTTCACTATTCTTCTTCCTTTGTCCTTCTTCCTATTTCTTTTCTCAGCTTTCTCTCTGTTTTCACGTCTGCTCAGCCGGCGTGAGATTTCTTAGGCGGTGAAGAAGAATTGCAAATCAGCGCATATTCCCGCCCTCACCCTTTCCAACCCACTGCCCTGCATTATTACACCGCATATTAAAGCTGTAACCTAGCGAGAATTCACGGCCTTCCACCTAAAACGTTGCTACTCGACATGAGCGGCTGATCTTTTATATGCGTTTATTCAGTTTAGAAGCTATAAACAATGAATATTATTTGTACATTGAAGAGATCATCAATGTTAATCTATCTATATCAATAAGCGAGATGGCACTCATTCATTCATTCATTCATTCACTCACTCACTCACTCACTCACTCACTCATCAGCAGAACTAAAAATCTACCGAACCGAATGCGTTTAAATTTGGCAGGCATGTTCAGTTGGACCGTTGGACGCGTACTAAGAGAGGATTTTTGGAACTTCATAAGGATACGCCAAATATTTGAGTTTTCCTATAGTTTTTCGGCGTTTACTCAAGAACAATCGGTAGAAAATGTTGATATTTGGTGGGCAGGTTCGGCTAAGGTCTAGAAATGTTATGTTGAATTATTTTTGAAATCCGTTCAAGATTACGCCAGTAATCATTTCGGGTTGCATATCTTCAACCTTGATACGACCAATCATTACTGTAAATTCAATGGTTCAGCGAGATTATGGATGAAATAATTTGGAAGATATTGAATGAAGTTCTAAACTATGTACGATATACTTCTCAAGGTTACGCTCAATATTAACGTTTTACTATTTTTCGGAATTTTATGAGTTTTTCTTAGATTTTTCAAGAACCAATTGGCAGGAAATGTTGAGATTTGGTAAATAGGTCCAGGTTAGGTCTAGAAGAATAGGTCTAGATTAGGTCTAGATCAATAATTCCGAAACCCTTTCCGACGTTACGTCTGTTACAAGGTTTTCTAAAGTTTGGAATCTGCACTATTGTTCATTTCACGGAAACTACCTACTGAACCAAATACGTTCAAATTATAAACCCAGGTTGAGCTGAGGTAATAGAACAGCTCATTCAGAACGATTGCCCAAAAGAGCCCTATTAAGTGATATGATGCAAATATCAAATATTAAAAGTAAATCCAATCGAAATTGCACGGGAGCCAAGCGAGCCTGTTTATCTCAGCTGAATGAAGAGAACTATTTGGATGAACTAAATGCTGAATGAGAATCCTAAATACAAGAAAAATATATCAATTCAATGGATTTATTGAACTTCAACTTATTGAACATTACTTATTCATTGTATACAAGGAACTCACATCAAAATAAATTATGGTTCTCGGATATTTTTCCAATGAATTGCTGTTCGATTGATAGTATTCAAAAAAGAGCAAGGCGAAAAATACAACGTGAATGTGAGATATAGAATGAAAGTGTTAGATAGACAGAAAATTAAATATAGAGTTTCATAGTGTAAGTCCAGTCAGCTAATTCATTTTCCAGTCCCTACAGCAAGAAATCATTGTTCAGTTCGTAGAATGCTACCGGAAAACGTCCCTGTGTCCAGAGAAGATCTACGATAGAAAAAAAACCGAACCAGTTGCACACGGATTGAGTAACAGTCATCGGACTAGGCACAGGAAACTGTGCTGCAGGAGGGGCGGAATTTAAAATGGATGATGCCCGTCCACATGGTGGGCAATCAAGAGAAGTCACTGCGTGGGGGGAGGGGAGTTTGAAGGCGGCAAGCGGAAGCGGCCACCGGAATCTAATTCGAGACAGGTATCCGTTGAATTTGGAAGAGGTCGAGTGTTGAATTTCGAGAAGGTTTTTACTCGTTCACACCCCACACAGGACCTCAATACCTCAGAGAGGTTTTCCAATCAAGCGGAATCTTGAGGCAACAAAACGTCATGTTCTTGGTGAGAAGTTGAATCAATTCAATTCTCAACTCTTTTTGCAGCCGGCTATACCAGCAAGAAACTCTCTCCTCCTTCTAGATTGCTGAAACGTGCCCCTATTCACGCTTTCACAACACATGTAATCCAATCATGGTTCTCCCTTCAGTTTTGAACTACAACTGTGTAGAGAAAAGTCTCACCTAGAAATTTCTGTGATAATTATTGTGCTTTATTCAAAATTCACCTCCTCATGAAATATAGGATGACATTTCAAGTTATTTCATTTTCCAGTTTCTTACGGAATTCGGTAAAGTTTTCTGACAACGTTACTCACGTCCTGTTGTTACAGTACGTTACAATACGAATGAATATAATTTTTTAATAAATCAATAATGGATCATTGTACTTTTTGGAATGAATCTATTAATTCACAACTAGATATACGAACTATTGATGAATTTTTATAGTTTAAGACTAGGTGTGAAAAAAATAAACTTATTTTGAAGCGTACTGTGATTTATTTTTGATTTATCATACATTGATAGGCCTAATAGCAAAGTGAACTGTCATGATCAAGACTATTATCAATCTATTAAGATATATCAAGTTATCAAGACTATATCGGAATTAAAATCTCACTGGGAAAATAGTATGTTGGAACCTCACTCCCTAATTGAAAATAATAATAAATGAATTTAAATACATCTTAACTTCAGGTTCAGTTGGTTGAAAATATTACTTCTTCCATTCTTACGCATGAATCTCAACTACATTTAAGAATCATCATGCCATACGATTCGCAATAACTGTAAAAATCTGGTGTAGTACACTCACACAACTTTCCTTGCCATTCACATTTGCTTAATACAAGTAGGCTATATCCATTATCCATGCCTAGTCATCAGCAAGTGCAAATTTCATTAGGCTATTACTTTCACGATCGGTATTAACAGTGAAATTTGCACTCGCCGATGACGCATCGCGCCTGCCGGTGCTTCGACTCATCGTGTGTGCATTTTGAAATTTTCACAAGCCCATGGTGCCTCGCGCCTGTCGGCGCTTCGGCTACCTGTTTGCCAAATTGACTTGGATTTTGAATGAGAGTAGATTTTTTGGAACCTATTCCAATATATTGGATCAAAGAGGTGGAATCGATAATGGATCATTCGATTCCATAACTCTGGTATTTCACCAAAAATTTATTATGTCTTACCAATACTTTTTCCAAATGTGATTTTTGTGTCCTTTAAATCCTGATGCGGATTGACTTGGTTTCGAGACATCGGAATGAGCCATGTAGCCATGTAGTGCGGGTTGCCTATATACAAACAATTTAATTTTTCAAGTCTGGGGTGGCGCCCCTGCTAATCCTACACAAAGAGGACATATTCCAGTTGATGGAGCTTATTAATCACTATATAAGGTGTACATTTGAAAAAAAAAATCGTTTGAAACATTTTCGAGAAAATTGAGATAGAAATATTGCAAAATTCATTTTTCTCAACAATGCTGCGGATCTTCTGTGATTTTACCAGGAACGAGACTCATGGCAGTCGATAGGGCTTATATAGGGCTGTTTTGGGTATGAGTTTAAAAAAATCGTTAGAGCCGTTTTCGAGAAAATCTTGAAAAACACCATTTTTGGCATATTATCCGCCATTTTTTCCGTCATTTTTAAATGAATTTTTTTGAATTTCTTAGAGTCGGGTCCCCATGGTATAAGAACCTTGAGTTCAAAATTTCAAGTCAATCGGTCAATTAGGGATCGAGTTATAGTGTATACAGACATACACACACACACACACACACACACACACACACACACACACACACACACACATATATATATATATATACACATTCACACACACATACACAGACCAATACCCAAAAACCACTTTTTTGGACTCAGAGGGCCTTGAAACGGATAGAAAACTTGAAATTGGGGTACCTTAATTTTTTTTGGATAGCAATACTTTCCTTACCTATGGTAGTAGGTAGGGCAAGGAAAGTAAAAAAAACCTCCTTTTACATCCGTATCATGTTTTTCTTTCATGAAAGTCTACAAGAATATGTCAGTGATTACTCAACAAAGATTGACTGTTGCCACGTTATAAACTTTGCGTGAGGATTCCCATTCCTATGCTTTCTACTCCAGAATGGTTCTTTAATGCTTAGCAATGTATCTGTTGTTTCATATGAAATCCTCTCTGCTCAAGTTGAATTGAGATATTTATAGGTACAGAAGAAATTTTCTTACTCATTAAAATGAGTAATCATTAAATGTTTGGCATACTGCTTCTTTGAATGCATCTAAATCATTAGATGATTCATCCTTTTACTTGGATAACCCACAAAAAGACACATCATTGTTCTATCTCGATATGAAATAGCTGGCGACATGATTAATGGAAATGATTATCACTGGACCATGAAATCATTATCACGAAGGCCCTTGACAAACTATGGCTCAGCTGAACTATATAGCCTTAATAGCATTTCTCTTTTTGTGCTATTTGACAAGCTCAAGAAAATTTGATTATTGGCAATCCCAATTTGAAGTTTGACTTCATTCATAACACAGTTGTAAATAACATATGTGGTGTTCAATTTTTGGTTTACAATTTTTATCAATGAATGATTGAAAGAATATCTGTGAGGTTGAGATTATGTAAATGGACAAAATATAATTATATCTCTTGAGAATGTCTTAATTAATGTAAAATAAGTATATTAATAATAATTATTGGAATAATAATTCTCTTCTACTATAATAAATATTTAAAAAAGAAACATTTGAATTTTATACTCTCCACCTAAACTATAAAATATAGTATGATTCCCATTCAGTGTATTCAAATAAAACAACATACTGTACATCAATAATTGATCAAGGGTTGCTTGGTTAATTGAATACGCAATGTGTTGTTGCATATTCAATTTTTTCCATGTATGATGGATTTCACATTTTCATCAAGTAGGAGTGTTGAATAGATAATTTTCAATTATTAATCTAGCTAAGCTCTCGCTTCAACCCTTTCCAATAACTACTATATAAGCCATGCCACAACAACAAACTATAACCAGCTTGCTGATTATCTCCAAACTGCTTCTAGATAATTTTATAAGCCTTTACAACACAGCAACAAACTTAATGAAATCTCGTGGTAGTCGAGAAGAAGTTCCAAATGGACCGCTACATGTCGCAAAACAGTCGGAAATGTCCTAATGCGTTTCGTAGAAGGAAAGAGGATTATGGTGTTTTATTGCGGCGGTAAGCTTAGCCGAAAGAGCCTGACTGGGCTTAGCAAGGTCAGACACACACCGTTCAGCTCTGCTCCGCTCTGCTCTGCGATAAAAGGACAGCAGTCCCCGCCCGAGAAACGGCCGCACACCACTCGTCATCTGAACACAATCTTTCCTTGCTCAACAAAACTCATTTTGTACTCGTCTGTGAATTTCTACAAGAATTTTATTTCTGTTTTTGTTCTTGGTAGAGTTCAATTTGAATGTTATAGAATTTAATTTGGAATTGAAGCGATGAGCTTCACAATTGTGAACGGTAAACCTCGGGTAGTTTCATGTGAAGCAGCAGTTTTTTCTTGTACAAGATTATTTCTTCTAGGTATGAGCGCGCGAGAGAAAATGGGTCACCTGAATAGTAAACATTAAATGACACCTGGCTATATTACTTG
This sequence comes from Sogatella furcifera, assembly GCA_017141385.1. Classification (NCBI taxonomy): domain Eukaryota; kingdom Metazoa; phylum Arthropoda; class Insecta; order Hemiptera; family Delphacidae; genus Sogatella; species Sogatella furcifera. Next base: position 20,932,188 of record CM029546.1, read on the forward strand.
CTATCATTGAATCACTAGTTTTATTCCATAATAGATGAGAAAATTATAAAAATAACTTTTCTATTTCTAGTTTTCCTACTTCTCTACTATATTTGGAGTTTTTTCAGCTTGACCTGTCACACTTTGCGCTACTAACTAATCATAAATAGGTAAAACCTTACGCTGAAAGAATATTGTTGACTTGTTACATTCTCTGAAAATTTTCTCAACACAAACACTACTGGTATGTGGTACTGTGATAGTGATAGTGATAGTGTTGGTATCTAAAAAGTGTGGTACTGAACGTTTGATTCCTATATTCCAGATCCTTTCACAGAGGAAAGAATCATCCTATGAATTGAATATTACAGGATATAACTTAAGAAACTGTTTTTCAAAAACTTAGTCTATTTCGATCTTGCTTGTTAAATTAAATTAAAAATTAAATCGCTTGACATTTTGAATACAATTGGGTACATGACAGCTAGAATCATTTTTGATGAGCTTATCTTTCTTCTGACTCAGATCTGAAATAACCAACCAGCAGTAGAATTTTTGTCCTTATTTCAGGTGACAATATAGCTAAGAATCCAGAGGAAAGTACTAAGCTGCAGTTTAGAAGTTATAAAAAACATACCATAATAAACAGCAGATCGAACGCAATTTTTCATTCTACTATAATAATTTTCCTTTATTAGGAGCTCATGCATTAAATTAGCATTGATATACAAATAAAAATCTCTGAGTCAGTAAACAAGATCCAATTAAATAACAATTTAATTCCAATAAAAATTTGAATCCGTATTTGGCACATGAAAATGAAATAGCTAAAGTTTTACGTTTGTTTGTGTATTATACTATGATAATATTATTTTGCAGGGATGTTGAGCCCCGGGTGATGGATTTGTGGTCAGCACGGCTGTGTACAAAATCAACTGGGATGTCACGCGCATGCGCACTGCTTGTCTCGCTCATTATCATAGTCTCAGTAGCAGGTGAGCAAACAAATTATTCATAGCAGGCTTTATTGTTTCTGTTCGCATGAAGTCAGCATTTCTATACAACAATCGGAGAATAGCAGACATGATGACTTGATAGATAATAATATGGGGGAACCATTCTTTTCTCATAGCATGTTCATTATATTTGTATCAGTTGTAGTTCAAAATCACGTACTACCACACCGTAACTAGAGAAAGATACCTGATAGGCTATTGCATCTCAGTTTTAATACTGTAGTAGTTTGTCCTGTCATAGTCTGGTTACTGACCGGAGGAAAAAAACAAAAACCACATAGAGTGAGCCCATAATTGGAATGAAATTTGATGCATTGCCTGTGGGAACCTTCTCACTTGTATCCACCGTAGCGATAATGGTGCAACAATTTCATAGTGGCAACATTTCAATTTAGAGCCTGCTGCTGAATGATGAACTGTTTTGCAGGGCAGAGAGCATTTTATCAAAGCCTGCGGAAGAAGTGCAATTGACTATTTAATCTTCTGCCGTGAAATATCACAAGCTGTTGTAGTCTTTGCGTTTGAATAAATGCCTTCACCACCTGTTCGCAATTTCTCATGCAAGCAAAGCCGTCCCTGAAAACTTTCGCTCACGGCTGACTGTTCCACATGCGCTGAAGAATAATTTACTGCCAGATTGAAACATTCAACAAGTGGCTTCAACTTCGCAACCCATACATCTTTCACATTCATGTATTCTAAATTATACAAACAATATCATAAAGGAAAAAAGCTTTTAACCAAACACACACAATTTCAGACAGAAAAATAGTTTTAGTAAGTTGTGCGTCATTCTATTTGTCCGTCATCCAGTTTCCATCCAAACCCTTCTTTTCCTCTACTCCTTCACAGAAATCGGGTGAGAATTCTTACTCAGAGACTCCCCCTATTCGTGTCTCGAACCAAATTATTCAAGATTTGATATTTGAAATACAGAGTGAAGTCATTGACTATGGATATAAGTATCTTATATTCATAGTCAATGGTAAAGTCTCGATGAAACTGTTAATTTTTAGATATAGTACAGTTGTCGAAATACGAAGTACATCATCCTCAAAAGCATTGAATTTAATAAACTCAGAAAGCGCAGAAGCTTATAATGAATCTCAGATTATAATAAGCTTGAAAAGTCATGACCTTGCACTAGTAGTAGTATAGTCCGACCAAGCAAAGAAGAGCCTCTGGCAAGATGGGAAAATAACTCCAGTTTGGTCAATATATGCTCAAGAATTATAAATGTGATTTCAATAGTAGATCAAATTGTTTCTTACAATTTGAGATGCAACTGATAATTTTTTAAGCAATATTGACCGGGCTGGAGTCATTTTCCCATCATGCCAGAGGCTCTTCTTTGCTTGGCCATACTATAGGTTGCACTATTACTAAAAATCTGTTCGAGAAATAACTTGATTCTTCCATCATATTCAGAGCAAGTGACTTATCATTTTTGATCAAAATCTCTTCATAAGGAGTTTTATCATCTGGAATAATAAAATCAATTTCTAATCTCTAAATGTAGAGCATTGTTATTCTGTACTAAGCTGTTTCCATTTAATTGTTGATTGATAGCTTCTTATGGTTATTGACTAGTCTTAGAGACAAATCTCAAAGATGTCGTGTATTCATTTACGTGTAATATCCAGGATGAAAATTTCCTCAGCTTTTCATCATTCCTCATCCACTTATTTTACTTCCTTAATTGTCCAAAATTCCCAATTTGTGTCAAGGCAATAATTGAAAGAATCGGAAATAATCGATCAAGTAGATTAGAAGTTTTCTTTTGATCAACAATTTATGTGGAAAGTTTACTGGTGGTGGTTGGGGAGTCTGTCATAACCTATAAAGTTTGATATAAATCATGGATTAAGTGAAGGAACTTTGTTTTACTTATAAATTGATAGATGAAAACTGGAAGTGGAAGATGAAATACCTCTTTTCATTCGATCAACAGGCTGTGAAAAGAAGCCGCGATCCCAGACCAAAGGTCATTCAATCGTGAGGACGGGACACCCCCCTCCACCACCAATGGGGAAAGTTGAGACCTATCTACAGTGTACATCTATCTATTTGTTCTCCTCCTCGGATCGCCTGACTTTCCCTTTCTATTTTCCCATTCTATTCTACCGGATTCCGCTGAAGCTACAAAACAAACTTTATTCCCAATGGAATAGCCCCCTCATTTTAGTTGAAGTTCCACCCTCAAACTCGTACCTACTGCTGTTGGTGAGTGAAACTGATGAAAAATTCTCATGTTACACCGGCTGGGAAACGAACTGTTGATTCATTTATTGAGCTCGTGGTGAGAATATAGCTTTTATCTCTGTACGCGCAAACTGTCTTTTTTTAATTGAGAATAGGCTACTGCATCACACTGCATTAATCGTGAATGCTTGTGAGAGTGACCAACACTCTCCTGAAGTCATGAATAAACTCGACAGAAATGTATTCCTTTCAAAAATTATCCTTGACAAGGTTATGTAGTGCAATATTTTTTATTCTATCTATCCAAGACCAGTGTCGGAATACAAAAATAAATAAGTAATGAAATCAAGCTTTTCAAACTTATTTTTCAATATCAAACCTTGCCTGTGGGTGTATGATAATAATTGAATTCAAATTATCTCTTTCAAATTATTTTTCGACTTTACGATAATATAACTCACTTTACTTGGACTTACTAAGAAAAATTTAAGAACCAGTCATTTATGTGAATTATTAGAAAAATTTTTCATCGCCAAAAGAATGTTGAAAAAATAATTGAATATCAGCAAGGAATACAATTCGCCATTTCATTATACATTTCGCCATCGCTCAACACCTTGCTTTAAAAAGCTTCAAGATGATAGGATTTTGTTAGTACTGTATTTCGAATATCATATATCAATCAAATCAATCCTAATCAGATATGAGAATATGATTTTATCAATTCTGTCTCTTAAATACTCTTAGCAATTGAGGAAATCAATGATTGTTATCTAGCATCAAAATAGTATCACTTCAAATTTGATACTTTCTCTGAGATCGATTAATTCTACACATGATAACACATTGATAACACATTAGGTCACCAAATCATTTTATAAGTAAAAAATTATTTTTAAAGCCTGAGGAATAAGACTATCCTGCTGTTATTCATCAAAAATCTCTTTAGTAACTAACTACATGGATATTTAGCTTTTAATGAGGCGCTGTCGCTTACTTGGCAAAACTTTGAGAGCAAAAGTCGATAAAACTAAGCGAAGCAGATCTCCGTGCTCTTGCTTACAGAGAAACTTCCGGCCGGACCCTGCAGGTTAATTACTCCTCTCCTCATCATTGTTGTAAAAAGTGTGAAGATCAGAACTTCTAATTATACAACAATTAAGTTTACCAACTTCTCCAATGTTTTTCTAGAGGAATCTTTTCGGAACTTTGAAAAAACAATTTGAAACTTTATGCGATGAGTTTCAATCTCCTATAATATGCTACTCCATATTAATTAATATGGAGATAGACTGGCGATAATTTGTTATGAAATTCGAAATAAGAGACTTAACATCTTAATTTATAGAGCTTAACGAGAAATTCATCTGAATTTTCAAGATTATTATCTCAGACGTATCACAATAATTTATATCTATCTTTTTTTTCTCCTTATTCTAGATACCAATCTTATCTAGTGAAAAGCGCACTGGCGCAAAACCTACTAATACATCTATTATGTATTTGTAGGTTTTGCTAGTGCCCACGAAACAGGTGAATTGCTGTACAGTAAAAGATACGGACAGCTCACCTGTTTCGTGGGCACGAGCCGCCAGTGGTGAAAAGTGAGTATAAATTCAAATTTCAAAAGTTGTGCAATGTTGGAAGTTTGAATCAATATTGATAAAATCACAGATTATCATCACAGTTAAGTACAAGAATTTCTATTAAGAATACAGTAATTCCACTATCACAGTATATTGGTATGCCACAGAAATATTTAGCGAAAGATTCGTCCAAAACAACTTTATTTACCAATGAGGAACGTACAGTGAGTTGATTGATACTTTGAGTGTACCATCAAAATTTGGATATCATCAACTTGTAATTTGAACTTTTTTCCAATCAACAACTCGAAATTATGTTCTTTAATTGTATAGTGATAGATCTTGATAACAGCATACCTCATTGAAATTGAATCGAGTTCCCATCTTTCAAACAATGAACTTTTTTGAAGAGTTACTCTGGAGATTCTTAAGCTCTGTCATTTCTGTCATTGGATGCTCAGATACTTCATAATTCAAATGATTAGGCTACTAGATAGTAGTAGATACTACCACTGTAATACTTTTTCCATAAACGAAGAATACTCTTAAAAAGATTCACTCTCCACATTCTACTCCTCTTACAAAAACTTGTGATCCTTTTGTTTCCTCTACCACATTCAGACAATAATATAGCTACTAAATGACACAGTTTCCTGTTTATCCTCTCATCCAAGCTATGCTTATCAGTTGTGCAACTTTTTATTCAGACATTTGCAGGAGTCCATTTTTTCTCTATGACCTTTATCAGTTGATGATTGCATTCGACACAGCTGGTCGAAACAGGATGCATAAATGCTGGCGGCCATGTTTGGGCGGGAAACGAGTAATGGGGAGACATGGGTGTGCTGGTGGGTGCGAGGGGGGTGCTATAGAGAAAGTTGCAACATGTCAACGCATAATATAGCTTTTGAATGCCGTTAACCCAACTTCTATACGCCAGGCAAGCAATTTTGTGAGCACTTTTATAACAACTTTGAAAACTGCCAAGCGCCACTCTCCGTTAGCAACTGACAACTTTTCATTCCAAATCACCTAGAGTTAGAGGGCTCTTCCAGCCTGATGCCTTCTGATAATGCAGCACGTTTCATTGAATATTTTGTTAGATATCGCCTTCGCCGTCTAATCGCTTCTCCAGTCGATACAGAGCAGCTCCTGATATAAACTCTCGATAAAACGCTCCAAGGGCACTTGAGGAATATTATTGAAAGTAGATAATGATCATGATCACGTTTAAAGCTTTTTCTCTTCCTACTTTATCGTCTTTTCTGTATCAGAATGAGTTCAAATATCAATAATTGTGTCAGAAAAAAGTCAAAGTTTCTACCCTTGTACGTATCAAAAACTCAACGTAATTTCAATCATGTTATTGGATTTCTCAAGAAATAAATAGTCAGTATACAATATTGTTGACTCGAAGACTGGCGTTCAAGAATGATGGATAATATAGCCTATAGAGATACTGTTTACTCATATACAGTCTGATTATAAAGTCTCTATAATATACCTATCGTATCACGGCTACAAGAATACACGGTAGAGATCAGCTAGGTTTTAAGTTCTATGAAGACACAAAAAAACATTAAAAAAAGTAAAGTGAAAACGTAAAAAAGATGATGAAAATCTAACATTATGTTCCATCGGGCATCTACTTGACGTGTGACGATGTTTTTTGTAAGTTTATAAATCATCATAATGTCATCAATCTACCACCATAATTTCATCATGCTAATGCTTTCTACCGTGTCATTTTATAGCCCATCCGTACATAGTATTGGTACAATGTAAACTGAAACTTTCTTCGCTAAAATTTGTTACCGAATAATCCATTTCCAGTGGAGGCTTTTGGGAGAATGTATTCTTAATGAATAAGATTTTAGACAGAAATACAGGAAAGAGACTACAAGATCGATCCTCAATCCTAAAATCAAGAAGTTTATAGAAAAGCAGTGTTTTTCATTAGCATTTTCGCGCAGAATTACTAGATTATCCTTGGTATCCTACTCAGATTCTGTTCCTTGAAATTTTTCTTACACTTTCTTTCAATAAATGCAATATTAACGCAGAATCCAGATAAATTTCAACACCTAGAAGATTGAATTCGCATCAATCATTAATTTGACGGAGCATCAATATATTATTCAAATGCCAAGCTCTATAGATGTACATTCAATGTATTAAGTCACCAACCAATTATGGAAGGAACTACTGTATTGTGAAATAGTCACAGAAGGCCTATACGTGAGCTGACAATAGTTCATTTCCTGATCTCATTTGAGAATTCAGAAGTAATCCAAGTGGGAAGCGAGTAACTTATGAACACTTCCATCACATTTGGAATTGACAATGTGCTCAAGTATAGCAGCTACTCCTCTCACAGTCATAATAATTCACTAGGCATCATCTGATATCATTATACTTGGAAAGTTGACTCAAATATTATCTCCGACTCTGGCTCATCTTCCATCAACATACATTCGCCGCCATCTGGCATTAAACTCGTGCCATCAAAGTTTCATTGCAAGCAACGAGCATCGCGCATCTCCTCAACTCTTCTACAGTCTGTCCAAGGATAAAACACATTCTGGCAAGATGGAAAATTGACTCCAGCTCGGTCAATATTGGTTCAATAATCATGGATTTTGTCTAAAATTTTAGGAAACACTCTAATCTACAATTTGAGAACCAAATTCCAAATTTTTGAACCAATATTGACCGGGCTGGAGTCATTTTCACATCCTTCCCAAAATGCCTTCTTTGCTTGGACAGCCTATACAAGGTCATAGCTTGTCGTGAACTTTTGCATGGCCGAAACTTCGCTCTAACAAACTAATAGCAGCTACATGACGGGTTGATGCAGTAAGCCGGTGTACTACCCTCCGTAGAGAACATTGTTAACAATGATGTAGGCCTCACAGCAGATTACTATCATGGAGCCAACTTTGCTTGGCCAGCAGCGTATCCATTAGCAACTGATAGAAATTATCTGCTAACACTCATTGTAATCGCTTGATTGTTAGGAGTTATTTATCAGATTTTGATCTCATAAAATTGAATTTATCAAATGAAGGAAACAAACATGAGAGAATTAGAGCTATTCCATTTTTTTAAATGATGGGAACTACTCATGATTTTGACTTCATAGTCCAGTTATACAGTAAGAAGGAAATTGGAGGATTCCTATTATAACTGAAGATTTAAATAAACCTTGAAGATAACAAAGTTCTTCAGAAAATATATTAGCATTTATTTAATCACTACACATCCTTCAGAGGCGTTTACTGCACATACTCTGTCACAATAATATTATCCTTGAAAGTTACGGTAATTTATCAAAAGTGTGAATAATTGTGCAATCCACAATTTCCAACCTGGACACTCTTTGCTTGTAACTAACAAAATAATGAAGTTGAAACAGATGGAGATTCTATGTTGGAATCTTTCCGAGTTTTTTCTTTTGATCCTACAGTGCTCAGTCATAATTCCCGTGGAGTTTGGCATTACAAGATACTGCGTTCAAAGTTGCGATCCGCAGAAATCTGAATCATGTTGTAGTTATGCACTGTTTGGTTATCATAGTAACGTTAAATAAATATTGACTATTCAGGTGTAGAGTAGCGTCACCCTGCTCAAGATCCAGGCTAGAACATGCACGTGCTCCCTAGTATCTAGTAACCGTGCTGTGGGTGATGTGCTGTGCTTCTCTCAGCATGTGAAGGAGCGCTATAGGCAACAAGCTAAACGTGAATATACTCACTTGCTTTTGTGTAGCGTAAGTTTTGTTTTAGTTGTAAGTAAGGAAGTTGAGTTCACTTCTTATCTCGGATACAAGATAAAAATGATGAGCGAACATGCGAAGATTCCGGTCTAAGTTTTGAGAGACGTGACGTTAACGGGAACCCAGGAGACAATTAATTGTTATTTAAAAATTTTATAGTGATATAGTTCATTATCAGTTTGTCATAATCGCAGCCGCCCTCTAAGAATCCCACTCACAATCCCTACCGATTATACTAAATCCTTCTATTATTTTTATTTATTTATTTATTCATTCTTCTCGAAATTTCAATCAAATCCAATTCAATTGAATTCAAACACACATAAAGACACAATGAATAATATAATAATTTAATAAAGCACAATTACAGTATAATACATTATTAACAAATTCAACGGTTACTGTGGTGGGGTGTCCTTGAAAGGATCGAGGGGATGGAGGATGGACCAATACTATACCTATTATCCTTTCAGTATCCAAAGTGGTGCACTCCAAAGTCAAATTCTATATCGACCTTTATAATTTATCCAATTCTTTTCTCTTCAACCCTTTTTGATTTTACTCCGGAAGCTGGAATAGGAAAATAGATATTAACAATCTATTCATCATGACTCTATAGACTCATCAAGAATAAATAAATATCTATTGTTTCCAACAGATAAATATGCGAAAAATTAGATCACTATAGAAAAATATGAATTTAAATTTGTTTTTTCAGAGGGAGACAATGACACTCTGCTTACACAGCAAAATATAAGCAGCAACAGCATCAGCGGAAGCAGCATGGAAATTGAGTGGTTGTCACCCGCTCCCCCTCGCCCGACTTACTTCTTCATGCCCCCGCGGCCCCCGCACCATCATCAGGGCTCAAGGTGGGGACCGTTCTTCGAAGAAGGTCCAGGTCCGCACAACATCACTGCCAGGGTCGGCGAAACGGTCCGGCTCGATTGCAAGATTGGTCTTCTACATGACAAAACGGTATGTTGGTATGAAAACAGAGCAATTCAAGATAGATGCCCAGTTTTTCCAAGCACACTCAAATTTGAGGGACCCTCAAGTTTACTACACTTTACTACATTCCCTATACTTATCATAGAAAATGTAAGCTGTTTATCAAAATTTGAGGGTCCCTCAACTTTGAGAGTGCTTGGAAAAACCGGGCAATAGTCTTTTCCAAGTAAATAGCGGGATTTAATTCCAATGGAAAAATATGAAGACTGGTTGAACTCTGATCGGGAAAACTGACGCGGGTGATACAGAACACAATTTCCAAGTGGAAAATGCTATTCGATCTTGACTGTATTAATGGTATTTATTGTAGAGAATTATATTGTGGTGAATCATGTAAACTTGGTGAGTATAAAGTATCCTCCAATTCTAGAGATGAGCAGAATATTTGATGTTTGAGAATGAGAGAACACTTCAATGTGCGATGAGATAAGATTTATTTATTTATTCAAGAGATTACAATGAAGGGTAAAAACACAGGCAATTCAGCCCAAAACGTTCGTTTCCCAAATTTAGATGAATAAGTTTAAAAAATATAGGTTATTTTTACTTGTTTCTTGATCACTATCACCTTTCACCTGATACTTGAAGACTTAATTTCAATTATTGAATTCTTTGCAAGCATCGACGTGTTCCAGGTCATTTCGAATTGATATTCTCCACTATCTATATTCTCACTTCTGTTTATAATCTCTAGAATGATTGAGATTCTATCATCCAGTTCCTAGAATCATTCAATTTCCGTTTACATAAGGAATATCGGTTACGAAGACGAGTGTCTTTTCATATTATTTTGTCAACTTGAGTATTTTACTAATTCATTTTCAAGTGAGGTCGGAAAACATCGCTAGACATACGATTTTACTCTTTTGAAGGTGGAATCTTTCATCTATATCTGTGATAACACGAAAATCAGATTACTAGTAAACTTAGAATAAGTAAACTTAGTCCTAACTAAACCAGTCTTGTAATTCGAACGGTATGGAGATCTAATATCAGGAGAATGTTAAGTCTCCCATGATATTGGGAATTAAACCTCATATTTCAAGGTTCATCTTCTTCTGCTCACATTGAAATTAGAGTATCGCATCATTACCGAACTGTCTTTTGGAGAGCAGACATCTTCCATCAAAGAAAGGGAACAAGTCCTATTGACAAACACTCACTCCCTTAGTTTCTTCAGTCTCTGTTCAGTAGCTTATCCCATCATTTTTTGTCTCTGGTGCTCTTTCTCAGTTCCTGCTTTTCGGCCTGCACTAATCATTCACTGAATGCTTGAAGCAAGCTGCTGACTTGGCAAGTTCACTTTCTTTCGTCAGCGTTCCATTCACTTAGTTGAGCAACAACGATTTGTTATAGCCGCGGCGGAACAGAGCAGCTGTTGCATGCTGGAGTGGAGGTACTCTGATGCGTGTGAGTGTGAGTCGGTTCTGTGTTAGTGAATGCACATACATTTCAAATGATGCATCGTATAGACAGCTGGCAAAAGTGAGAGAGAGCCGATTGAAGGAAAGAGAGGGCCGAAAGAGAAATCTGATCGTGATAAATTGAGCCAGTCAGACGAATACATTGCTCGTTTTCACTCAGCGCTGAGTGGCGCGCAACCAAGGAGCTGGAGTGGAGAATTCAATCGAGCTCTCTTGGCCCGCACCGGTAAACTGAACGTGTAAACACACCATGCATTAATATTCAACATTTCCCAGCTACAGCTGTGTCATGCAACAATCTGCTGGCTGGCTGAGACGCTCAGCTTCCAGTGCAACGACATTATTGGTGCAGTTTTCTGCTCGGCTCTGCTATGCTAGCGGGCTAGGTCAAGTTTGCAGAGTAGGGCGCCCTAATGTCAATACTGAGTCGGCGGTTATTTCGCCCCAAACCTCATCACTCGTCTCATCAGATCGACTCACACTCAACCCAACCACAGCTCATTCTCACAAGTCACAATGACGTACACTGACAGGTACTAACGCTGTAACAAATCAATTCAAGAAATAGTGCGACTCATTGTGATTTGACAAAGTTTATTAAACAGACAGCACAGAGTGGAGTGTCTTTTATATATTCCTGACTTACCAAAGTTTGAACTGTAATATTTAATAACTTATATAATTCGTAGCATGTAATCTAGTTATTATAACGTTATTTGTTACTTCTTTCATTCCAGCCACGCCAAAATATTGTTTTAGTATTATCTCAAATATTATCAAATGGTGGTAAATCCAGTACTGAATATATTCTCGACTATGGTTTGCCACAAGGTACGGTCCTTTCTCCAATCCTATTCATAATATATATTAATGATCTATTGAACATGAACTTGGATAACGGTCAAGCAATTTCATTTGCCGACGACACTACATTAATTTTTTCGGGTGAAAGTCGGGAAGCCGCTCGAATTTCAGACGAGAAGGGTTTTTTGGAGGTCAAAGATTGGCTTGACAATCATATACTTAAATTAAATTATAAAAAATCTTCTTTTATGACATTCACACCGAATGCTGCTACTCAGCCAGTGGAACAGCTAACTTTGAAAATTCACAAGTATGGTTGTGATGAAGTGGGTTCCCAAGTTTCAGTCTGCGACTATCCTTCACTAGATGACTTTAAGTCTGTTAAATATTTGGGAGTAATGATTAACCAACATTTGAGATGGGATTCCCATATACATTCATTATGCCATAAAACCAAATTTCTAATAAATAAATTTTATAGAATAAGCCAACTGGAACTGCCGCAGCTTGCCAAAATGACATATTTCGCTTACGCTCAATCTGTGTTGCAATATGGGATAAGAGTTTGGGGAGGTTCAGCGGAAAGACATATTAGTAAGGTTTTCAACCTGCAAAAGCATATAATAAAAGTTGCACTTAACAAGCCACGGCTATACCCTACCAGGACACTTTTTCAGGAAAGCAAAATACTAACTGCATCTTCTAACAAAATCAAACAGCTCTATTTAGTAAACCTAACATTATATCTAACAAAAAACAAGAATCTCTTCAATACCCGAATTACTCCATATAATACACGCCGAATTTATAGAACTTCTAACCTTATTGAAACCAATCTGAGTGCTTGTAGGATGCAATTTCCCTACAGGTGCGAAAAGCTTGTAAATATCATTCCCCATGAATTGCTTGCAAACTCTCTGCCAAGTAAATTAAAGAAAGAAACCATCTTATGGATCAAAACATCCACTGACATCTTTGGTAATGTGATACATTAGCTTTATGGGTTTAACTTCCCTCACTGTTTCTCCACTGAATCATGGCCTATAAATCATTTATATATTTTTTTTCTCTTTTATAAATTACACCATTTTTAATCTTTGTTTCTGCTGTGCTGTCTAGTCTAAGTTCTTTATTCTGTATTCTGTACAACTTCACTATGATCACTGTCTTACCTATATTTCAATTCCTTTCTTTTTACATTCTACAGTACTTGATTGTATTTTTTCCAATCTTGTTATAATAATCATATTTTATAGTTATTCAAGTAAATCTAATTCTTTCGAAGCTCACGAACTGACTTAAAGTCTTGTGAACTTTACATTCTCTTGTAACTTACATTATTTTTTTATTTTTAGATTGAATATTGTCAATTTGATTATTTTTTGTAATATTGTATAAGGAATCAATAAATTTGAATATGAATTTGAATCTATTCAAAATAATTCCTCCATAGCTTAGCGTGATAAAATTAACAAAAATTCGTTTCTATTTACCTTGAGGAAGATATTCCATCAATACGAGTTTCAAATAACACTATAAATACATGTTTACTCTTAGAATACCAATAAATACTTTTTATTGCATTCTATAATTCTATATAGTTGTTTTGGCCTTTTAACTTTTTGTTGATTGAGCTAATTCATTGATTGACATCCCGGATAACAATATACAGGAATGATAATGATAATAATATTAATGGATAGAAAAACATAGAAATTTCATTCTCAGAAACGAAGAATAAAAATATAGATGACAGTTGATGGAAAATTCACTCATTCATTCCAATATGAATAGTGCTACATTGAAAAATGTACTCACGATGATTGAGTATCTCCACTTCAGATATAAGTGTATTGTCCATCAAATTATTATTCTGCTCTGGAATCCACCTCAACCAAGAACAAATAACCGCTTACTCTAATTGAATTGCCAAGCTGTATAGAGGCGACTGGTTCAGTCATTTTGTCCGCTGCAAGAGAAAACAAGTCTGAGATAAATAAAAAGAGTGACAGTTACAAGCAATAAAACTGAAAGGTCAAAGGCTCCAATCCCTGTGGTAGAAATAATTCGTTTCGCCTGTCCAATCAATGTTGTCAAGCTGAGTTCAAACTTGGCTAGCTCGTCTTTCTTGAGATCAATCTCCTCTGGGATTCCGATCAACTAAAATGAAAACATTCATTTTCTACTCTCTATGACATGAATCCACAACTAATTGTCTATTTATATCAATACTCTTCATAAAATTCAATTAGGCTATTCATTAATGAATGATAATCAATTCATTTGATCTGGAATATAATTATTAAAATGATAATTTTGATTCAAAAACAATGATATTCACCTCATTTCGAAATCATAGCCCTTGTCTCAAGGCTAAATCTATTCAGGAGTTATCAGGCATTGGACTTAACCTTATTCACTCAAGATATCCAAATCCGGCACAATCAATATTATAAAAAACGTTGAAAGTTCTAATCAGAAATTTTCAAAGAAGTTCATTCACATCTTGAAAACTCTCTTCTAAAACTTTCCATTTTCTTATATTTTATTGAAATTTTCTCAAATTCTATTCTGTTCTTAGAATTACCTGTATAATAATCCTATATTTTCCCCTCTCATTAAGTGTTTGAAGAAGAGTGGTGGAGAATTATATAAATTGCTAACCAAGGACTTCTGAGAAGGAATTATTAAAATTCTCTTCGTGGTTCTCACTCTTACCTCCACAATATGTGAGGATGTAGGAGGTGCCTTGGTTTCGAGCAATTTGTCCGTTTCGAGCGAAGCGGTTTGTCCCAGTGGTAGAGAGCGTCTAATCGGTGAGATTAGATAAGCGACGTGCCTCTACCACCACTGTTGTAACGGTGACCGGTTCCTCTGAATTCAATTCATGAGCCTCAAAAATCTCTTCCCGGTGGTTCGGAACCCACCCAAAGCAGTAGGTCCATTCATCTCTCATCATCCTTCCCATAACCCACGCACAGGCCCAAGAGCCCATGTGGGCATCACCCTCAAGAAAAACAAAATTGAGCCATTGTTTTGGCGGGGTTTGAGCTGCACAAGGTAATCTGTTGGGATTGAATGACAAGAATTTCACTTGATCGCTTTGCTAGTATTGACAGGTGAATTTCTGGCAGATTGAAAGCAGAGAACATCCTGTTTGATCCGCTTGAGGTTGATATACGCAACAGCCTCCCAAGATAAACAACGCAATTTCATCTCTATTCGCTTTGAAATGTCAGTGTCTACTGATAATCTTTCCATATTGATACAAATAAACACTGGGAAGGAACTCCAACATTCGAATAGCTGATATCTGATTTAAGAAGAATCAGGTGAATAAAAAAAAGTAAGATTTTCGTATGAGTAATATTATTCTAGTAATAACAAGCATGCGTGTTCCAAATTGAATGAATAATTCGAATTGAAAATTATGTTTATATTTTTGCTACTTCGATAACACTTCTGTTCGTATTCTATTGCCATCGAGCTCAGCGAGACCAAATATTATTATTTACAATAAGATTGATACAAATAGAATCTCCAAAAAATACCTTCAGTCCAAATGTACTTGCACTTGCAGTGTAATACTGTACTTCTTAATTGAAGTTTTTTTACAGAATTACTGAGACAATGAATATGAATTAAATATAGATAACACAGTTAACTAAATAGATAACACTTTATATTTTCTCTTGTCTTCTTAGTTTTATATAGTTACCACAGATGAATGTTGAACAAATGATATTCGTATGATATTCAGTACTCATAGAACTACTTCAAGAAAGCATCTAGACAAGGAAGATGCATAATGTGAGAATTTCGGTGGATGTCCCGATTTATAATTCAGTAGTTTGAAATTGCAAAAGGGAGTGTCACTTTCTTTAGGCCCGGGTAACAATAAACCTTAGCAATGGATAATTCATCACTCCATCAAACTTCCTCAGGTTGCGTGTATTTGGATGAGGTGGTGATAATTTTCAAACTTCATCTCACATTCCGCAATTGAACTTGAACATTTATATGAAGGAACAACAGCTGTGTCTTTTTGTTGGTTTCATATTGCACGTTCAAAATCCTCTTACAACATTCGAAAGTGGTGAACGTTACTGTTTGAAGCAAAACTGAGACTTTTCCGAACTTTGTGTTCCATTCTAAAATTTCTGAAAGTTTGCTACGCTTCGTATCTACTTTCTCCACTTCCTGTCGTCATCAAACTCAGCATATCTTATACTTACTGTATAGTTTCTTTCTCTCCACTTCTCCTTTCAGCGAGAAAGTCCTTGTAACAAATCCAATTTAGTTTGAATTGAATGGAAGTGTATCTGTTACAAATTGGATTCATCAACTTTCACATCATTGCTAGATTTGTATCTAAGTTATAATTCAGTACATGAATTGTATATGAATCATTCACATCGTGACACACCGGAACTTAATATGTGATTGAGAATTGAGCATGCGATAGATTGAAAGTTTCGATTTATTGGTAGATTGATTAGATTCTATAATAGTTATAATTACATCCCAAAAAATCGATCTGTACTTTGGAATGACAACTTGGATTGAATTCTTGTATATTTTAAATCAAATTTCATATACTCTAAATGCTCCAAATTTTTAAAGGCAATAAATGCTCATTCTCATTAGCAATAAGGTTGCAATGAATTGATCAGTAAAACATTATGACAAAATGGAGTCCTGGACAATTATTTTAATTATTTCCAAACCAATTATTTCAATTGGTTGATATTGGTCAATTATTTCAATTGGTTATTGTTGAATGTTATAATCAATTGAAAATCTGGAATGAAGTAAAGCTCGAACAATGAGACCAAGAGTTTCTAACCCGGAAAATGCACTGTATATTAGTGTTCCAATTCCACTCTAGACGTGATTTTCAGTTGAATCGGTTTTTTTCTACTATTGGTCAGGAAAGCTACTCATTTTTTGGAAAAGATCATAGTCATCATTTCCTAAAAAATTGTTGTGAATGTAACCTTTTAGTATACTGGTGAATGAATCAATTGTACTGGTGAACTAATATTGATAGTTCAATATTAATATCGGATTACTGTACTCATACAAATATTTTATCCACATTGATAATGGGCTAATGTGCCGAAACATGTCTGTTTTAATCATTTTAAATTTTTTTAAAAGGGTGTTTGATTTTCATTTACGTATTTTTCAATCATAAAAATACTGTATAAAATACAATACTCATACTGTATAAGCTCGTAAATATTATTCGAGTGGAATGATCAATCTCACGATATGGTAACGTACACACGCTGGTTATCTTATGATCTATGCATTGAACATTGAATTTGTGGATTTCTGTGCAATGGGGAACAAATAAGGGGCGAGGTTGTGGCACGTCTCTCTTTAATTAAAGCTTTCTCCTTTCAAAAACGACGTGCTAGTGATAAGCCAGCAGCCAGCATGTGCATGGACAACATCCATCCAGACAGAGCTGTGCTTTTGGTCTTTCACCATGTGCTCGGCCCGTAAAGTGGGAATAATCCGTAAATGGAATGCACAAACGTAGCCCACCTGGAAAAGGGGACTTTTGCACCACTTCACTTTGAAGATTAAAATCTCATCAAAAAGGGATCCAAGTCAATTTGCTCGTTTCAAATCCCCACGAATTCATTTCATTTCCCACTCAAAATTGAAATTCATTTGGCTATCCATAAGCCACCGCAATTCCATCAGTTAGCGTTCCAATCCAGCAAATCTTATCATTATACATGTATAGCTTATCCTCTCTCTATGCATTGAGCTGATACATAGCCTCATAATATTGTTCTCTGGGAATTTCAACGCTAAGGGCATCTCCCTCTTACTAGGTCAACAAATTCGATTCATCTTATCCATTGCAGATGTTAGAATATAATGAGAAATCTTGTGGACTTCAACTTATTCTTAATCCTCTCGTTATATATTTTCCACATTGTTGCATTTTTATTTCAATAAAATATGATCTTTCATGAAATTATATGAGAATCATAATAGGGAATGGTAGGAATAATATTTAATTATATCTTTGAATATACATAGTTTTTTATTGGTTTCTATCCATAATTGAATCTGATTTCCGGATTCTCTTTTTTGGAATAGGAAAACCTCTGGAATAGGAATAGGATTTTGGAATAGGAAATTATAGGCTTCAAATTAATAAATATCTATATGAATAATTGTTGGAGCTTGATGAATTTTGAATCACAGATACTCTTTCCCATGAAACCACTGGATTAGGAGCCACTGATATTTATATATTTTAGCTCCTATCCTTACCGTGGCGTGAGAATGGTTGCTGATCAGTTGGTTTCTTGACTAATTTCAATCTCTACTTTGAATCGTTATCCCGTATCCTTGATTCCTGTATTCTCTTATCATACTTTATTCTGTGTCCTTAAAATTAAATCCTCTCAGGATTGGGAAACGGTTAGCCTTCTCCTCCTTTCCTTGTTCCTGACAAACTCTTCTTTTTGAAGTATATTTTTCAATCATTATTCCTTGAATTCCTGGTCCTAAAATATATGTTATTAATAGAATATATTATTCCTAATATAAGGAATCTACATAGCTTCATCCTCATCCTCCTTTCTTACTTAAAACATTTTTTTCGCTTGACCTACTAGTGCTTGTAAGTTTTGACTTCCTTCCATCAAAGAGCTTATCACATTTGGTGACTTTCCCTTTATTATCAACGAGTTAGTTGTCGGTAAAAGCTGATTTTTTTATAAAAAACCTTGATAATGAGTTTTTTCTAAGTATTTCGTTTTTCCTATTGAAAAATCTACTGCTAGTAGCAACTATCCCATTAGCAGATAATGAATTGCCAAAAAAATGTGACTAGACCTTTAGCTTTAATACTTCTCAAGGTTTCTAAATCAGTCACTAAATTATTGGTTACTTGAGTTACTCATGCTAATGCTCACGTACAGTGTGCACTTACCTTGTTAGCTCTATAGCACTGTACTAAGTGTGAGTTGTTGTTTGTGACAGGTAACATGGCTGCACAGGAAGGCGGACTCGATTCACCTGTTGACGGTGGGTCGACATGCCTACAGCACTGATCAAAGAGTCACGCTCAGCTTTCGCTACCCCAACAACTGGCGACTGGAGATTGTCTTCGTCACAAGGAGAGATGAAGGCCTCTACGAGTGTCAAGTGGCAACGCATCCGCCTAGAATCAAGCAGGTCTACCTGAGGGTCACAGGTGAGTGATCGAATTCTCACAGTCATGC
Source organism: Sogatella furcifera (assembly GCA_017141385.1). Taxonomy (NCBI): domain Eukaryota; kingdom Metazoa; phylum Arthropoda; class Insecta; order Hemiptera; family Delphacidae; genus Sogatella; species Sogatella furcifera. Next base: position 20,951,238 of record CM029546.1, read on the forward strand.
ATTTGGGATGTGGAATAGGTAATTTGATTCTCCATCTGAGAAAAAATATATAATTCTTTTCAGAACATAAAAATCTTTGAGTAGTTTTAAAAAGGTTTTTATAGTTCAAGACGTGTTTTATAAAAAATAGGGTAAATTTACCGCTATTACTGTACAAATGATTTCTAGAATAAATAAATAAATCAATTCTTTTGTCAATTTATTAGTGGAAAAAGATCAATGAAAAACAACAACCAATGAGATTTTCATTCGAATATTCCTGATGTATCAAGACCCTTCAAATGTGGAAGTATGAGATCCCATTTTTGGTCAAAAGTTGAAGTAAGAGATTAAATTTTTGGTTCAAAATAAAACAGAGATTAAACAGTTTAAAAAAAAAGTTCCAATAGTTTTCTCTAGAAATTCAAGTCAAACCTCGTTTCAATTTAAATGCATAGAACACCGGTAGAGTTTGAAAGCTTAGAATGGAGAATGACTGTGCTTTAGCTCTGCCATGAGTTGAGCCATTTCAACTTGAGCCATTGCTACTTGATTCAATAGGGTTGTCAATGGGGTTTCATGTACTTAGTCACCTGTTTGCTATGCTGGTCCTTATGAATAGGAAACTTGACCATCCATAATGGAAGAGGTATGTAACTGATTGAGAAGTCAGCCAGATGGAGAAAGCTTATTAGAATATTTCTATTTTCCAAAGTTTCCAATATCATTTTATCATAGATTATTTCAACGTAGCTTTTTCCATTTGATTGAAATTGACTCATAGTTCCACAGAGTACGAATAATATTCTACTCATTTATACAGTATGAAGTCATATTTTTCTGTTGTCAAGCATTGCTGTGTTATTATTTTATTCTTTTGGGAACTTTGAATTCAATTCAACTTGTACATTTCGAATACAATATCATGGTTATATGAAATAAAGTGTATATTTATACACTGATGTATTTATACAAATGATTTAGACTCTATCTTTTTTGAACAATTGTATTCAAGATTCGTGAGACATTGAGAAATTAATTGAATGGTGAAAAAAAGATGATGTATTCTTGCATAATCCATACTAATTCTCTAATTCTTCATGGAAATTGAATGGATAGATTAAGAGAAATGGATTGTCGAGAGATAATCTACATGAATATTGTGTATTCAAAATCTCAGTTACCACAAGTGGAAATAAAAAACAAATTGCTCTCGTGTAGTCTAAATAACAAACAAATTTCCACAAAATGTGGAAATAAAAAACAAATTGCTCTTGTGTAGTCTACAACATTGGAAGATTTGTAATGGCCAAAATAATTGGAGCAGATCACAGCTTTATAAGCTTTATTGATTATATTATTCTTTGTTTCTCGCAAATGATCTTTTTCCAATCCCATTCAGTCCCTCGTTCAGGAAGATGATCTGAGAATCCAGTCTCTACGTAGAAACTCAATCCAACTCATCCAAAATTCTATATAGAATTAAGTGACAAACTTTACAAGTCTGGTGAACCTCATTCAATTTTCTCCAAATTCACTTGATATCAAATTATTATTCAATAACCGCCTTATCAGTCCTAAAGTACGATGCTCTCTGACAGAAAATCGAGGAGAAATTTGGTTCAACACCGTCAAGTTCAGCAGCTTGATGAGAGAATACAAACTTCAATGATTAACAGAGACAACTCTCAGTCATTAACGAGCTGTTTTCGTCTCCCTCTCGGCACACCACTCCAGACACTGACAATATTTGTATCCATCTCACTTGTCTTCCAGCAGTCTCTTCAATTTGAACTCAGTATTCAATGCCAACCTTTAGTGGTGCATCTAGTTTTCGTCAGGCCGAAATAGATCTTCCATAACCAAGGGAATCAAGAAACATGATGCAAACACGCTCATCATTTAATTAGAGTGTGTTATGTGAAAAATTTAAATTGAAAACTTCCAATCATGATGTACAAAAATGTGCAAGAAAATATGTGTTTAATAAAAAGCCCTATTCCTAGTGTATTATCACTATATCATCTATTGGCCTAATATGCTATTATAGTGTTTATATACCATTATAACATAAAAATACTATTATGCACCATTAAACGTGAATTACCAGTTTTCATCATAAAGATTCGCTACCTTTACAATAGAGCATGTAGTTCAAGGTTCAATTCAACGGATGTATCATATCGATTTTCATACTATAATTTTCATTCAAGCATGGAATTGATCTCCATAAAACTTGATTGAATTTCAAATGATTCATGAACCTCTGACAAAATAATAACACTGTGAGTGTGATCATGATAAAATTGTTACTGTTGTTATCGATTGTTACGAGCTGGTGTCATTTTTCCCATTTTGTCAGAACGTATTCTTTGCTTGGACAGACTATATACTTGTGTTCTCATGATGTCATGACAGAAAATCACATGATTTAATAAAAATTGATTAAAGCTTTTTCAAATACGAGTAGAATCCTTGTATATTATTAATTGAATTTTGATAATATTGTTCCTCATATTGAACACTCTCCTAAGTTTCACAGAAGAGTATTTTACTTCCTCTTATTTAGAATAAAATTTCAGCGCAGTTTCACAGTCAACTGAAACCTTTCTACGTTACTTTATAAGTGTTTCTGGACGTGACCTGATGAACAGAAGTTGAGATTCTCACCCTATACATTACAAATTTCAATATTAATGAAGTTGCAAGCTTACCAGGAATGCAGGCTACTTAGCTCAGAGCAAGATTGGATTTTTGCGAGGTTGAAAGTTTGACAAAGCGCAGACCAGAGAGCGTGCGAGCTGACAATGTTTTTGCCCCTATTGTAACTCGTTGGAACCGAGCGGCTGCCGCCTACCTCTTTGAGCCTTGATAAAAGTCATCTGGAAAGTTAAACTTGGCTTTTAAAAGTTATGGTTACAAATTGCGATACTTCAACTTTCTTGCACAAGTTCTCACCAAGTTGAGGTGGGGATGTCTGAGCAACACAAGTAAATAATGTCGATTTATAAAGTCAACAATACACTAACTTTCTAAAATAATGTTATATGCTTCTGAAAATGATGAAGTTCCACCTGCAGAATGATTCTTCAAAACCAGATAATACAGATAACCTGATATCGAAGTATTATTATACAACATGTTCATGGAATAGAATTGGAAAATTGTCAATTATGAATTATTATTAGGTGATGAGTACCATATTTGAATCAATATTCCAATTCTCGCAAATGGAGGGAGAGCAGCATCACAATAGCTACCGGAACCTGTCATCAGGGAATTTGAATTGATGATGATGATGATGATGATTCTTATTAAGTTTTTAGCAGTAGTTAAACTGCAATATCCGATAATTTCTCCATACCTATAAGAAGAGACAAAGATTTCAAATTGCTATCAACAAACGATTTTTTGTATAATTGGTTGGATGATCAAGTTTATAATTCTGGAATAGGAAATTTTGCACCTACAACAGGTTGATTCTTTCTGCGTTATTCTCATTTTAATAGATGCAATAATTCTCAATGGAGCTCTAACAAATCCTCTTTCTCCACCAAAGACAGGATTGCTCAGTTCTTATAATTTTCTCTGTACAGATTATTGATTCATCTCCTTGAATTTCAAGTTTCATACTCTGATATATGAAAGACACTCAACATATGAACGGATTGCATAATAAGGGATGGTTCGAAGCTGAAACTTGAAGCTCTAGGCGATATCACTAAAGCTCTGTTCGGGTACTTCATGAGTTAACCTCCTTGTTGTCGGAATGCTACTTTGAAGTGTTTTGTATCTTTGTGCATAATAGAGTAACAACAGCATTCCAAGACTCAATAGAGCAATTACTTGGAGCCGCTTCCCATCTTCACAGTTTACCTTGATATACTTGTAAAAGCAGAATGCTCAGCCTCGTTAGCCCTCCATTTTAGAATTATAACGTGCTTTGTGAGTCGGAATTTGTAAAATATCTTCATCTTCAAGACTAATGTGCTTGAACGTGGGCTTAAATCGCCTAAGATGCTGACGAATCCTGTAATTGACTTACTAAAGATCTTACAAAATACATCTCTGTAATCAGTGAGATGCCGTTCATGACGTTATTTAAAGACTCAGAAGGTTGAAGCTGGAAATCATTCATGATTCATAAACACGTAGAATACCGGAGTAAGAGGAGGGTTTTGTTCTTCCACAGCACAATGCAGTTGAATGGTGAACAATAAACAAATTAAACTAATTCAATCAGATTTATTTGTAGAACACTAACACCAAGGCTGGAGATTTGGAATTATCTATGATCCCTAATACTGATTCTTTTCCATTTACAAATGTGTGTAATTTTCAATCTTTTCATAGTGTGAATTACTGTATTGCCGCAAACTAGTGTTCATCTTAACGAATCTAATCATTACTCCGAGTAGAAAATTCGGTTCCTGAATGAATGTTATTGTGGAAATTATTTTCTGAATACTACCTGTACTACCTTGTAGTACATACCTTTAACATATTATTGACTGGTCAAAATGTACTAACTGGACCTAATAGCCATCCTCCTTCATTATTTTGATGGTTACCGTTTACATGCGCTCTCGACTGAATGTATTGAAATGTATTCAGGATCTAAATTTGAATTTATTAACAGTAATTTATGCAAAGATATTCCATTCTGTACTTAATCTAATGTCTCTCGTCCTGAATGATGTTGTTGTACGATCTAGATCTAGTGCGCAACGTCAGATGCATACATCATAGCAAACACATCTACCTTGAGAGACTTACATGAAAACTGAATATTATCTAATTCGATTAAATTCATTGCAATCGAGAAGGAATAAAAATTTTCTGGAGCATATGGAATGCCATCTTAATCTCCCAACTTCACAACTTGTATTAGTAGAACATAATATTTATGGTTGAGTATTTTTAGCTTCTTCACTTCGTAACTATAAAAACTGCACTTATAAGCAAAGATGTCACCCTTTTTATTGGTGAACTCGGGCAAATCCACTATTCTTTTGCAAACTTATGAAATTTACATTAAAATCATACTCAAATCATATTTTGAGCTGATATATTCACTTCTTACATATAGTTTGTCCTGACCAGTGTTAGTTTTGTAAAACTGAGAAATAGTTTATTTTGGAATAAAATCAAAATGAAGAGTGAGAAACTATTTTTAAAGTTGGGAAATGTTCGTTTCTTTTGAAACAAGTTGGTAAGTTTATTAATAAGTCAGTGGGATTAAATTTGCCTGTAATGTATAATAATAAATAATTATAGTTCATAAATTTGGCAGAAGTATGGCGGTTGGAGGGAAAATCAATACCTCAACAGACTGTTGAGGAGCGCTTCACACCAATAGTCAGTAGTCACAATGTGATTATATGGAATCTCTCTTTCAATTTCTGTTTGTGAAATCTTTATCTATAAAAGCGAAATAGCACTAACTGACTAGGACTGAACAGGAAGAATTACATCTGAGCGGATGATAATTATAATATTCTTCCTCTATCTCTATATATAAAAGCGAAATGGCACTGATTCATTCATTCATTCATTCATCACCAGAACTGAAAATCCACTGAACTGAATGCGTTCAAAATTGGCAGGCATGTTCGGTTGAACATTTTGACGAGCACAGTAAGGATTTTTGAAACTTTCCAACGATACTCCCAATTCTTGCATTTTTCTAATACTGTACTTGTTCTGCGTTTTCTCAGATTTTTCGAGAACCAATCCGCAGAAAACGTTGAAATTTTTTGGAGAGGTTCGTCTTAGGTCTAGAAATGTTGTGCTCGAAAATTTTTGAAATCCTTTTGGGATTACGCCAGTAATCAGATTTTTTTGAAATTGTTGATGTATCGCGGGTTGCATATCTTTCGCCAATCCTAACTGAGAATTCAATGGTTCAGCGAGATGATTGGATGAACTGATTTGGAAGATATTGAATCAAGTTTTGAACTGTCCGATATACTTCCTAAGGATACGCATAATATTAGTGTAGGCTTATACTATTTTTTTTTTTTTTTTATTTTGCGAGAACTAATTGACATAAAATGTTGAAATTTGGTGAACAGGTCCAGATTTGGTCTATTCAATAAATTTAAAAGACCCTTCCGAGGTTACACCTGTAATAAGGTTTTCCAATGTTTGGAATCTGCACTTTCGAATATTTCACGGAAACTACTGAACTAATTACGTTCAAATCATATACCCAGGTTGGACTGAGGTAATTGAACAACTAGGCGAATGAGGCGAGCGCAGCGAGCCTGCAGGCCAGTTTATCATAAAACTGTATTCGTTTCATGAATATTTGTGGAATCATTGTAGTACTCGTAAAACTTATTTCAAAATTCTCCATTACAGCTCCTGAGGTACGAATCATGGATGAGAAGAGACATGTTGTCCAAGAAAAATACTACAAATCAGGAAGTGCTGTGGAACTGACTTGCCTTGCAGCACAAATAGAGTCTCCCGCCGACAAAATTACATGGTTGAAAGGCGATCAGCCTTTCGAAGAAGGCATAACGTGAGTACAGTTCTATTGGAAATTGATCTCAGTCCATAAGATCCTTCAAGATTGAGTGTAAGAGAGGACCTACATGTCCTAACTTTGCCTTTTTGTAAAAATACAATAAATGAATAATAATCCTCCAGGAAATGAAAAATTTACTTCATTCAAACTCTAAACATTATTACTAGCATTGTTTCTTCTACTATAATAATTATAAACGAAGAGCCCTTCTCTTTATCAGTGATGTTAAAAGCTTTCCTTTATAATCAGTGCTATCCAAATTCAAGAGCATTCATAGTGAGTAGCCTACAAAGTATTCACTTTGAAACTGAATCTATACAATAGCAAAGGGCACTTGAACCTTAAGCAGTGAGGCTTAACTCTAGGTTGAATGTTTCAGCATTTAGAATAGTACAAATGTGGCAAAGGTTCAAGTACTTCTCACGGTCCAGTAGACAAATAATGCAGCATAGCTGTATGAGGAAATTGAATCAGCTTGGTGAATCAAAACTCTATTTCCCCAAGTGAACATTATATACTGTGCATGAGAGGTTTAAAGTAGACGCTTTTCAATGTTGGAATGGCTTCAAGGACACTATTGTGTAAATGTATACTTGTAATACGAACAATATTGTGCAGTTAATGGAGTTATTGAAGCTATACCTCTTCAGCTGCTTCATTCATATTTTAATGCTCAACTTTGAACGAAATGGAAGTTCAGAGTGCAATCCTCTGGCTGGTTTCAGTTTCGCTTTTTATGAAACTTTTCTTCTCACAGACGAACAAATTTTAGAGTTGAATTCCATGTACCTCTACCTCGTTTTAAAGAGTATCTTTAAGAGTACTCATTTTTTCAAGTCAATTGACTAAGATTGTTATTTTTGTTCCAAAATTTCAAGATTTATATTCCACTCCAATAACTCAGTAAAAAACAACTATTCTTATTTATCTTCACAATTAATTCACTCCACCTTTATTTATTCACAATTAATTCACTCCTGATAATTTTATTTATGGACGTGAACTTCAAATTGGAGGAATGAGTTATTCTTGTTAACAATCTGATGTGATTCATTACATCACTTGAATTACATTTATTGTATTACTTGATAATTATTATATATTCTAGGTGACTAACTAATGTCATTCATTACTTTAATTTATCATTAATGATATTTTTATCACATGTATGAACAGATCCTGAAATAAGATGATTTTTATTATACAGTTTAATGAGGAACAATTTCACTTCAACCTCTAAGCAATTGATTCGAGGAAAATTTTAAACGAGTCTTTCCGCCATTTTCCAAAGCTTCTATTCCATTTCACATATCCATGAAAATCTAGTTCTAATTTCAATATATATTATACAATCATGGAACCTCTGTAATGAAAGAGTTTTATATTTCACTGGCACAACTTCAAACTTGTTCGAGAACTGACTCTCTAGAAGTTTGAACAGGGTTTGGATCAGAAGTGATGATATTCTTTCCTAGTTGTGATTTCAAAATTGATCACTCAATAATCTTCCAGCTCCTGAAGGTAAAATTTCAAAATTATCTGGTTCTCCAATTGAATTAAAACAAAAACGAATGATGTTTTCGAAAGGGTGAATGAAAATTGAGAACTGAAAAGGAAAAACAAGTTTACTGTAGGTGAAGGTTCAAGTCAGCGTATTTGACTAGCTTTAAAAGCAAAACGACTTTCCTGATCTAATTCATATGCAGAAAAGGACCCGAGTGAAAAGCAAATCTCCAGCCAAGCTTTATTCAATTACGCGACCCTGCTTTGAATTAAAACTTCTCCTAAAAAGGCGCGAAACGAGTTTCATAAACAATAACAGGTTCTCCTCATTTCCACTTCAGCCGTCTACAGACACATTACTTCTTGGAAAAATTAGATTGCATTCTTTGCATGTACTTTTATGAGTTTTAATTACTAACTTTTTTTTAATCTCCCTATTTTTACTTATCCATCCTAGAGGTAGCATTCCCAAACGGCGGAGCTCAAGCTGCATTGTTTTCGCTGCCGCGGCTCTAGCTGCGCTACTCTAGCTGCGCTGCTCTAGCCATCACAACTCTATTCACTTAACTATATATTATGATTCTTAACTTTGTTATCACTTTACTTCATTATTAGGGCTTCTAATGTTAATGAATCGATAAATAATAAAAAAACCCATCTTAAGTCATTTTGAAGTGAATGTCACTGTTTAATGCTTTATTATACATTAGTAATCATCATTACTCATAGAATTTTTATAATATAGCTATGTGAATAGTGATCATGATGGCTAGAGCACCGCAGCTAGAGCCGCGGCAACTGAAGCAGCACAGCTCGAGCCCTCGAGCTGCCGCTTGGCAATGTTACCTTAACACCTTTCACTTTGATGAAATGGTTGAAATAATCACAATAATAAAAATAGCAATGTTATATAAGTGTTCAAATTAATTTTTTATCAAATTCTTTATATATAGTCTATTATTATACATATTCCTACTCCTAGTCTATAACATAGATTATTATTCAAAATGACCTATTTAAATTATCAAACAATTTCTTAAAATGTCTTAATATACAATACTCTTGAATTCCTCTATGAATATATTTTTATAGAATAATTTATAAATGCTTGCATGAATGTAATCTCAACAGAGTGGCTTCTTGACCAGCGTGAATAAGTTCCATTGATTCGTGGTTGAAAAAATAATTCCATTACCGCGGAGAGTGTGCATTTGGCAAATGAAAGAGGATATTGCATATCAAGGTTGAAAGTGATAGACGAAGAACACAAAAGCACTTAGTTCCTGCCTGAGATATCCTGTTACACATCCAATGGAAAACCAGCATGTGCCAACTGATCGATGGACTGACCCATATGTGTGATATTCTATATTTTGATATGAGTCTTGTGATGTCTTTTCAAGGAAGTATGCCTAATTTACTCTTGTAGACATTGTCACATAAGATGACACAGCGGTCACCTACTGGATTTTAATTTTTCAATTATATCAATCAAATGTAAACACAATATACGGTCAATAGGCGGTCACCTACTGGATTTTAATTTCTCAATTATATCAATCAAATGTAAACACACAGATATTGTCAATTTTCTACACTTTTTATTTGGACACAACTCATTTGAATTTTTAGTTCCTATTGTATTGTTCATTGGAGTATTCATGATATTCTTAAACTTTATAAACGTACTGAAGAGTAGGTCATAATGTTTTCATAATTCAGTTCTATTAGATGAATAACTGCGAATAATTGTGATATTTTTTCAAGAAATTGGTAGACATTGTGGAGTAAGTGATCATGAAATTAGCAGCTTTCTTGAATACAATTGATCCACAGATTCCATTCATCTATTTCCTTTTTCCTCCATACAATGTTTTTAAAAAACGTGTTAACTTCATGTCTCAATGAGAATAGAAAATTCTGATACTACTCAGGAAAGAATCCTATCTACTGCTTTCTCTTACTGTGGATATTGTGATCTATTTTTGTAATTCATCCATAAACTTTCTTCACAGCCAACTTTTTTTTTCTTCATTGATTTTGGCTATCAAATGCGAAAAAAATATGTATAGTCCTTGTAGCTAATATTATTATTGATAATTACCTCGTTGATGGTTTAACGTCATTTTCCTTTTTTTTGCTCATTTTACTAATAATAAAGTGTTTTTTTATGAGAGCACGGAATGAATTATAAGCCTACTCACTGAGTGTCCATTGTATGAAGTATTATTGAGTCCATTGATAGTTAATAATATGGATGAATATTAATTTTTCTTAATGAAAAACCCAGCAATAAGAGGCAACCTACTAAAAATAAGAAAACACCACTCAAATATTCTTATAATTTGCACCAGTTTTAATAATCAGGAATTATAATCGTTCATTCGATCAGATATTTGAATATTTATTTCTTTCCTCTCAGATATAATACCAGCCTCGGAAACGGCCTGGTAATTTCAACTCTACTTCTCGAGTATGCACAGAAGCCGAATTCGGGTAACTACACTTGCTCAGTGGGACGCATCGCGGCAGCTTCCGTGTCTGTTCACATCCTCAATGGTGAGTTCAAACAAAAATATTATCAATTTCACATTGATAAATGAACAGTATCTAATTAAAACTTGGTTTAGAAGAGGAAAAGACAACTTGATCTACATTTTTAATCAATTCAATCAAACTCTACAATTTAATCTAAGAGTTTATTGTCTTTATACAATCACTAGCCGGCAGGCTCGCTTCGCTCGCCTTCTCCGGCTAGCTAGGGAGCTCCGCCCCCTAGAACCCCTGCAGTATCAGCAGTTTGAGTAAGTCAAAAAGGCTCGCTTCGCTCGCCTGTAAAACCTCTGTCAGTGACAGCTGAGACAAACAGGCTCGCTTCGCTCGCCTGCAAATTCCGTTCGAAAGGATTTGCTGTGTACATCATATCACTTAACAGACTTCTTTTGAGAATTCGTTCTGTATTAGTTATCCTCAGCTCAACCTGGGTATATGATTTGAACATATTTAGTTCAGTAGTTTCCGTGAAAAAACAAAAGTGCAGATTCCAAACATTGGAAAACCTTATTACAGGCGTAGAATATCGGAAATAGTTTTAAACTCCCAAATTAGTTTATCTTGAATCTCGCTGAACCATTGAATTTACAGTAAGGATTGATCTAGGTAAGTATCAAGGTGGAAGATATGCAACCCGCAATACATCTACAATTTTTAAAAACTTGATTACTGGCGTAATCTTGAACGAATTTCAAAAATATTTTCACATAGCATTTCTAGACCTTTCCTGAACCTGCCCTCCAAATGTCAACATTTTCTACCGATTAGTTCTCGAAAAAATCAAGAAAACGCCGAAAAACTATAGAAAAACTCTAATATTGGGCGTATCCTTGAAAAGTTTTAAATATCCTGTCTTAGCTCGCGTCTAAACGTCAAACTGAACATGCCCGTCAAATTTGAACGTATTCGGTTCAGTGGATTTTAAGTTCTGGTGATGAATGAATGAATGAATGAATCAGTGCCATTTCGCTTTTATATATAGAGATAGAGGAAGAATATTATAATTATCATCCGCTCAGATGTAATTCTTCCTGTCTCCTTCATCTTGGGTCTACTTTATTACTGTTAATTATTTCAAATGTTAATCACATTACCCTTTTTCAATTATTTTTATTCATGCATATCATGTTTCGACTATTAATAATCATTTTCAAATGCAAAAATAGAAACAATTAATAGCAAATAACAGTCGAAACATGTTATGCATGAATAAAAATAATTGAGAAAGGGTACTGTGATTAACATTTGTAATAAAAAACAGTAATTCATTCTCTATGGTACAATAATTTTTATATTCTTCCTTTATGGTGCATTGTTATTAAAAACCACTATTGCATTAATTGCTGAGTTCGGGGCCTAAGAATTTACCCCATTTGTCTCCTACTATATCACATTATAGAATTATTGTTAAAAGTTTTTTAACATCTATGTATGCATAATAACACTAAGCTTTTATACCCTAGAAGAGATGTAACTTCAGTATCGGTGCACCACATACAAGATAGGGGATGCAACGTATTCCGATATTAATTTTGAATTTTAATCTATCTACCTTCAAAGTTGAATCAAGTAGATGTAAGTTGATGTAAGTAGCCTATAGTCCAGTTGAATAATTGTGAGAGATAAGCGCATAAGTCTATTCATAATTCATTACATCATACAACGAATTATCCGTTTATTAAAATATTGAATTATTTCAAGTAGGCCTATGATTATTGAGCCTATGAGCCTTGTAGAAGTCTTTAAGTATTGATGAGATACTTTGTTCGGATAGCCTCAATCTTTCAATGTATGAAGAATTTGATGAATAAATCATTTGAGAGTAGTGTTACTGAATCATCTCGGAGACGTACAAAACTTAAGTCGAAAACGTTTGTAAATTTCAACTTGCAATTTCAATTTTTTGGTAACTTGCTACAGTATTTCTTAGCCGTGTTTTTTTTTATTTTCTAAAATATGGATCTTTGGAAAGGTAACTTGCTACAATATTTCTTAACCGTGTTTTTTTTCTAAAATATTGATTTTTGGAAACTATATTTTCCTGGCATATTTCCTTGGAGAGATGAAATGTGTCAGGAACTGGGAGCTATGGCTTAGGCGGCCATGTAAAAGATAGGGAGCAGAGTTGGCTTGGCTGCGAGCCTGTCGAACAACTAGCTGCCGAAAGATAAGCGAACCGAACATCAGCTAGTCGCCAAGCAGCTGAAAAATATCGCATCATAAATACTGGTTCTCTGGAGATCATCGATGATAGCCTTCGATTTTCTCCACCTCAGTGCTGTAAACAATTATGAATTATCCACCAAAAAATGGGTCATCAGGTAAGTCAGTGACAACTGTTTATTTATTGCCTTCCGTCGCTGGGTTTAAACAGTTCCAGCGGATGGACGAAAGGACTTTACAGTTGAACTAGCCTACTGTAAATGAAAGTTTCCTAACTCATTCTAGTGCTGGAAGATCGCTTGGTTGAATTCAGCTGTATTCTGATCGAACATTTATCCATAATGTAATATCATAATGGAATTTTTATGTTCCGAAAAAATCATAATCGAACTATCTACGGTTTTACTTGAAATTCACATTCTTCCCGTTTCATTCATTACTTTTAAATTTCTCTCCATATATAGAAATGCTGATGGAATATAAAAATGTGCTATTCGCTGCGAACAAAACACAGTGATTGCGTTGCATACTATCTATCAGTTGAGCTTACGGTTCCCACCGTATGTATGAGAGTTCTTGGTTAGATTATGCGCTCTGCTTCTAAGGGAGTAGCCAACATACGCAGGGGAAAAGAAGAGAATGATTGGGCTTTGTGACCTGTCCTAGAGGATTTCCTTTTTCTACCGTTCTCTCCACTACTATCCTTTTCTTCTTCGCTTTTCTCTGTCCATCTGTCTCACTATCCTTCTCTCTCGCACACTCTATTTCTCTTCGTCAGTCGGTTTCAATCTTTTCCTATACAACTCCTCTATTCTTCCCGTTCTCAACTATATATATGCTGAGATGGTTCACTGAATCTTCAACACTCTCACAAGACATCTTTATCATTTATTCTCTCTCACGACATTCTCAAGGGAAAAACTCTGGTTTCACCTTTAAGAAACAGGCTTAGACCACTGCACCTCATAAATCGAATCGCACCACCTAAAAATGGGATGGAGGTATCTTCCTCTAACACTGTCAACATTCTATCCGCCAGTGAAATAAATGTCATACTTCTGGTTGGACTTCTACTTTGTCAATTGAATTGTTTCAAGAAAAAATCGTCTTTGAGTGTGTAGAGTATCGAGCTTTCCCGTACTTGAATATACACCATTCACAATACACACTACTATTAGCTTCGATGAAGCTGAGTAATTCAAAAGAATGTTCAATTCATTTTTTGCCAGTATCGAAAATATTGCTCAAGTTTTTTTGAGAAGTATCAATAGTATGAAGGATTATAATCTTGATCTACATATATATATCCAATTGTGGGAAAATAAATATTTTATGTTTTTAATATCTGTATTATTGCATTCATCGTTATAAATTGAGAAAAGCTCTATCACTGTATATTTGTGGATTTATATGAAGCAAGAATATTGAACTAAGAATTTTAGTTCAAAGCCGACTCAAAAACTTATATTGAAATATCCTAGTATCAAGATATTGATCTTGACAATATTCATCAATCCCCAATACATTGAAAACTTCGTGAATTTTTTAGTCTCATTCATAATGAAAAGAACAAAGCTTTCACTTATCTCTCTTTATACATCAATATCATCACCTAAAAATGGGACGAAATTCGCTTGTTAATATAATTCAGTCAATATTATTTTTTCCTCCAAATGAGAAAGTTTTCATTTCATCCTCATTTTCCGAACTACCAACAATCAATTTTCAATGTTGTTTGTTGTCATTATTATTCTTATTTCCCTGAAAACAATAACAACATACAAATTTATTGGTCCGGTAACAAATCACCAGTATGTCCTGATGATTTTTTATCTCTTATTCCAATTCAATAAGAGACTCAGATTCGAGGTTACTCCAAAATCCGGATAGTGATTCCCCTCTCACTCTCCCTAATCTGAACCTTAATCTTCTCTTGCCTTTCCATTTGTCCTTATCCCTTTCGCATTGCTTTCACGTTGGTGCTCTTGGACTAAGGCAAGAATCCTATTGTTGTAGGAACTTGGATGTTGGCCAGGGAAATAGGGCCGCATAACAGTCGGACATATCTGACAATTTATGTCATTTACTTCCACTTCCTGCTAACGAATTATTTTCTACTTCTAATTTTTTGTCTTGCATCTTGACATTTTCTCTATCTATCTTCATCATTTTGTCTTCATCTTGGCATCTAGGAAATAAGAGAACATTGAATTCCAATTATGATTGTTTCTGTTAAATAGATTCCAGTTAGAAAAATGAAGCCCACAAAAGATATACTGACCATTTGCACAAAAATCCAATTGACTTCAACCACCGTAGAAGAACGTAAATAAACGTTAATTAGTTTTAGATCCATCATATGAAATGATTTTATGAGTGTTGAATTCAATAGGATTTTCGTATCATTCTGCTATTAGGCTATACGATTGAACATAATTCATTGATTGTTTCATGAACTAATTGAATAATGAAGAATAATATTGATAGCTTATCAAATATTATCGAACTATAAAGTAGTTTCACAATAGCAGCGTTCTTTAAAATGAATAAAGCCTGATCTACAGATGGATTATCTAAAGGTACTAATGCATGAATATTATTAAATAGACCTTGTACAGATAAATGCTTTTGTATCAATCTCACCCATTGTGTGCTACCTTGTACACTATTTAGAAAATTATACACAGGAATAACAAGCCTCCTCTATAAGATTTCTCCATAGGCTTTTCAATTAGATACATTATGAGTCCGCTAAGTTGAAAATCATAACGATTGAAGGTAACGAGCCGAAAAAAGAGAGAAAAAATGAGGTGGCTGTGGTCTACTATTTTCAGTGAGCAGACCAATGCCATTCTGTATATTTCATAGTCAAGTTAGATCTGTGAACAAGGTGTTGAAATCAAGAAACACAAAACTTTCTCGAACAACAGGCAACAAAGTTCCGGTTGTTTTCGGCTTCTGCTAAAGTTTCTTTTCGTAGAGACTGTGTAATTTGCTCAGAAGTTACCAACTTCGCTCTTTCACTTCAGTCACTTCCTTCGAAAAGATGGTAGATTTCATCTGAATAAAAACGTTGTCAATGTAGGTTTTCAAATATTTTTTTCTTATCCTATTTGACTATTTCTAATTCAGATCACTTTTACTTGTGAGAAAGACGCCTAGTGACATATCAAGGTATAATATTTAATGATCAGTCATGAGAGATCCAAATAAATTATTAACAATCTTAATTGTTAACAATAAATCTTACTACAATCGAATTTGGTTCAAAATTGTTTATACCAACCATAGTAACACTCTTCACAGTAAATCTGATCTGTCTTCTGAAACTAGTTTAATAATAAAATCCACGTATTCCCATGTTATACTGTCAAGAGAATCCAGTATCATTGAAAAATCTGCTAAAAAAGCTTAAATTTAGAATATATTTTCGTTGTCTATAGACACATGCGATGCGAGTGATGTGAGCTTCAATTAGTCAGTTTCTTATAAAGGGCCAAGCTATTTCGTTTTATCTGCATTTTTCACTCATTTGTGCCAGGACAGAAGAGGAAATATCAGAATTATTTCTGATTCCACCATAGCTTCACCATAATAGTTTGCAGAACCAGAAATTAGAAGGTGACTCTGTAATACCTGGCTAATATTGTGTTCGAACAAGCCACTAAATTTCAAGTGGGATGAAATTTTGATAATTTTTCAGCAAACTTTAGTATGATTTAATGAATAATATGTTCTCTTCTGTAATCCAACAATGTTCTATGATTATTCCATACACACCAAAACCTGGGCAGCTAGTCATACCACTGACTTTCGATTAATTTTCGTAATGAGAATTTAAGAGTCATTATCACAGTGAGCCATCCATTTAATAACATTCATACTATCTATTGAATATTGTAATCGCTTTTCAAATCTATCTTTACTGGATTAATCTTCAATACCGTACATAGATAGTATTCACTTACCTAGATAGTAGATGGTATCGAGGAAGGAAGTTTCACAGGTGATTTAGCACGCTATAGCCTAATACGAGTGGTTTAACCTCTTGATCTGCCACAGTACGTTCTACATAGCCGAGCCGTCAACCTGAATTGCGGCGAGCTGGGATCGTGACTAATTAATTCGTAATAATAATCATCATCAGCGACTGGCTTCGAACACAGGAGATCAAATTGAATAGTACCCACATGAGAGCCCACAGGAAACAAGAGCAATAATTATTACTGCAACCACACGAAATTGGGATCTCCAAATTCCATCTCCGAATCGTTTGCCAACAGGGTCAGTTTTGTCCTATTGCAAACTGCATCAATAGGCCTGCATTTCAGTATGCATTTCCCACCAGTTTATAGGTTTCAAATGAGTGATCAATATTATCATTTACTGGAAGAATATTTGATGTCAAATTATTTTCTGAACTGGAAATAATTTTCTATCACAGTCTGTAATATAAAATAGCTTACCTATAAATTCTGATAATCTTCCAGCAGAGCTAGTGCGTCTTAAATGCATCAGTTTAATGTCCTCTGTTTAATTGTACGTAGTTCTTATGAACACAGAGAAATATAACTGAATTTCACATTTTATTATTCCATTTATTTTTTTATTTCAGCAATATAAACTACCTTACTTGATACGTCACATGTGACATCATCAATTATTATCAAATAATAGAAGATTTATTCGAAGAAAAAAGTTTTTGAAAAAGTTTAACGTTGTAGAAATTCAATTCGGAATAGATACATTCCAATTATTTGTATAGTGTATTGGAGTAAAACGACACACTCAATGAATAACGAATTATTGTATTATCACAAAATCTCTCACCACTAATAACAAAAACATTAATTTTTATAGAAGAATTATCAAAAGTCCTAATAGCTGATTAATTTGAAAGTTATAGAAAATTCCACCGGAAAGTAAAATTTTCTCCAACTGAATTTCATTTTTGCGAAATTCGTTATATGGTTTTTGTGAAAACATCAGTATCATACGTCCATCTACCTATTAATATATTAATACAGTACATCTGATGCTATTGTCTACTATTATTTCATTCACCTCGAAAGAGGTTTGGGATTCCAGATCTCGAGAAATTCCAAAGCCACCCATCGCTTGGGACAAAAAATGAGGAGTGAAAGCATTCAGCAGATAGTTCTACTAGCAAGCGTTGGTGGAATGTATATCTTGGCCATCGTCCAATGATGATAACAATGCGAAAGAACTCTGATGGCGCGGAAAAATAGAATTTCACCCATAACAAAACAAAACTTGAGCAGGGAGATGAAGCAACATTGGAAGGAAGAAATTTTTAGGTTGGACGTTGGAAGGACAAAATTGAAAAAAATGGAAGAAACGCAAGAAGAGAAGACAGATAAATATGGGTATTGTGAATTACTTTTTCTTGTGTATCGATTGTATTGTATGAATAATGGGGCGAACCGCGGATAGAGATTGCAACCAGAATTAAAATGTTTTTTTGGCAGTCGCAGATAGAAGAACCGTTCTTAAATCCATAACCATTAAATTTCTCATTATTTAAAATATTTCTCACTTTTGAAATATTAATTACCTTACTTAAAATATCCATAGTTGATTATCAAATGGAAAGTGTAACGGTTCAAGATAAGTTTTTTAGGCATTTCTAATAAAAAATGAAAGACACACAAGAAGAGAAGACAGATAAATATGGGTATTGTGAAACGCTTTTCCTTTCATTGATTCGAATATTTGAAAGATTCAGCTCTCATCAAGCTTCAGCTAATCGTGTGTGTGAAAGTATTTTGGACCACCATCATACGATCATCATCTATTGATAAACTGGATGCTCCACTGCTTTCATTACAAGAGAAGATAGATACTGTACACAATATTAATAAGAATTCTTAAGCATCAATAAACTTGATAGTTGGAATACAGGTTTCTCAGGAATAAAAACTAAATATAAGCCTAAGAGAATAGAGAAGTAAGATTCGAAAGCAGGTTAACTTACTTCTAAGGAATTTCTTCATAATGTTATTCTAAGCTGAATAGAATGTTAATTCACCAATAAATACATTGCAATGTACATTTTAGGTGTCGTAGTAGAGTCGAACAACCAAACATATCTTCATAGAGGCGTTCGTGAAAAAATAGAAATCAGATGAAACAGTTTGCTGTGGAAAATACCTGAGATCATTTATGACAGTTTTCGTAATAAGCAGATGCAGTAACTTGAGCGTGCTCGATTAATGATTGATTTATGGTCAGACTGATGCGCTACTAGTGTTGGAGCGTGCGCGTGCGCGAGTTGAAATTCCTGATAATTTGTGTAAAAGGAATGTAGGCTTCGACGATTTGCAAATATGATGACCAGTCTCTGATTCTTTCAAACAGATTTGGAATTCGATGCTTTTGTGGGTGCAGTTTATGGCATTGGTGAATAATTCTGGTCACTCGGCAGCCCGACAGTCGATGTTCGAATGTATCACCAAACAGAGGAGAGAGCTATCTACCCACAGGATCACGTAGTGTAATATTTTACGATTGGTCTTATTTATTGCACATGTGCTTTGTAGGTTCCTCGTGGTGGGATTCCTCACTTGTAAATCCTCAAATTGCACTAAGTTTTAGTTCATCTTATTACATAGTTTGCATAGTATGCACCGTTATCAAATTCAAAGTTCATATTTCTGATCCGATTGATCAAAAGTTGGGTTCCTGCACTAGTAGATCAAGATGCTTGGACAATGAATAGGCTAACCGGAAAAAATTATTAAAGAACAAAATTCCAAATTATTTTTAGATCCTCATTTGGGATTTTACCAAATGATTTTCGCATAAGCTTGATTATTATTTTCATCAAACAAACATTTGTATCATTAAGAAAAGATAATAAAATTCTGTTAGTGATATTATCCTTGAATAAGAAAACATCAAATTGCTGTATCTACGCTGTCACTAAGAACATTTCCGAAGCTTATCACGAAATGGGAACACATTTGAATTATTCTTTAATAGTTTCACTCGAGATAGTTTTCAGTTTCCCAGTTTCAATCTAGCTATACAGTAATGCTATTGGAGCAGTCCAGTTTTTTGCCCTTTTCATGAAAAATAAGCGTATTTTTCATCTGAGAAATATGATTTTTACTCATCGTTATTCTATAGCTGACGATCGTATTTGAAACAATTGTTTACCATTTAATGAACAAGTAATCCATTCACTTATTATTGCAGATCACCGAATATGAATAGCCTATACTATGACAATGTATGACGAATGTAATGAGGAATAATTCCTCAACTATAATAGTTGACAAAATCGATCCACTGATCTAGCACCGTTACCAACTACTGCACAGAGCAGTACAAAGGGACTGTTGAGTGTAGTACAATTAAACATATAGCTCTCAAATGAGAAGGTTCAATCTATCTAATGGAACTCAGTCATAGTGTTCCTCAGTTCAGAGCACTATCTCCATCTGCATTCATCATTATTTTGTCTAGGTCAATGTGCTCACTCCAATATGCAAATTGAAATAGTGAGCTCAAATTTTGAGTAAATTTCCATTCTTCAATTTCAATTAATTTTGTTTTTTACTTGCTCTAATGTTCTTGTCCTACTTTAGATTTCTGGAATTTCAGTTTCACTGATACATTAACAATTTTGCGTATGAACATGAATCAGATTCGTCATTCGTATATAAAATTAGTGACTAATTCAGTACCGGTAAGTGGTTTTCAAGTTAGGCTATAGTATTGAATATCAACGACAAAAGGCTGTGTAAGCATACCTTAAAATATCTATCAATCCATTATTCTCAAGAATGAAAATAAAGACCTTTGTTCAAAAAGTAAGTGGGACACATGTTTTCGAGACATTTTTTTTCGCAAAATTCATTATTTGTACATGAAATCGCTCACGTCATTCATCATAACTGCTTCAACAAGGCTTCAACAGCATCATCAAGGCTTCAACAAGTGCCTTGTTGTAAGAACTGTTTTGACACTACTTCAGAGTAGTCGTACATCATATTCATCCACATTTGTAGGCAATCGCAACAGTATCAATGAAATAATTGCAATAAATCCTTATCACTTATAGCCACAGAGCTATAGTAGCTCTGTAGGTATTGGTACATAACTTTTACTGTATGGTTATTAGTAGTTTTATGCTTATAGACCACAGAAAACCAAGATGAATATACAAGGTGGCCCATTAGTAACAGCTTCAACAACTGCATTGTTGTAACTGCCTGTGTGTTAGTTGACAAATTTGCATAATTGCCATAAGTTGAAAATTGCTAGCGTCAACTGACTTATGGGCCACCCTGAAACTAATAATAATAATACACTATCTCTATTAACTAACACCTAAATTAGTATTGAAGGAAATACTAATACTGTAATTACATTGTCAAGTTCAAAAGAAATAGAGGGTGAGCAGTATGCCTGTGATCGGGAGTAGAGGGTATTGCTTGGTGTGACCAATTAGAGGTCGGTGAGGTCAGTGGCATCGACGTTGGTCTGCCACTAATTGTTCCCTTCGGGGGGGCGGTTGATGACGTCATCCGTTGCCCGAAACACATTCACTTACTGCTGAGACTGCATTTCCAATATAATTCTTTCAGACCGCATGCATTTTTCAGTGCATGAAAGTGCTAAATGCTTCTATTATTTCCAAACTCTTACTTCCATCTGTGTCACACTCCTCGTTTGACCAACGACCAAGTAGAAGTAAAAAATTTAATATTGCTTTTTGTTGATCTTTATCAAAATATTTTTTCATAATGTTATTATAGAATCAATCCAGAAGAAAATGATTCTTGACCATGCTCAAAGCCCATTGTCATCTTTTATGTTTTTCTCTGATGAATTTAAAATATAGATGGACATCTGAATCTATTGTAACTGAAACTACACTAACACTACTATGGCGGAAAATTGAAATTTTTCGAAATATATTAATTTTTACAAATTTTTAGAGGCTTTAGTGAGGTTCTAAAATAATCAATTCCTATGTAAAATTAGCTGAGGAATTCAATGAAACCAGTTCCAAGTTTGTAACTTTAACGTTTATTGAGATAATTGGAAAAATATGCTAGAAAACGCCATTTTTTCAACAATAAGGGTTATAACTGGATAAGGAATCATAAAATTGTATTTTTTATTAATGAAAGTTGAAGAGAGTCAGATTCTTAAGAAAAAGTTAATCTCAGAAATGGCGATCAAAAATCGAAAAATTGACAAAACATAGCACAAGTGATAAATTTGTGTTTGGTAGCGATTTTTCGATTTTAGATCGCTATTTCTGAGATTTGGGTAAGATTTACACAATCGCCGCCATTTAACTTTTTCTTAAGAATCCGACTCTCTTCAACTTCTATTAATAAAAAATACAATTTTATGATTCCTTATCCAGTTATAACCCTTATTGTTGAAAAATGGCGTTTTCTAGCATATTTTTCCAATTATCTCAATAACCGTTAAAGTTACAAACTTGGAACTGGTTTCATTGAATTCCTCAGCTAATTTTACATAGGAATTGATCATTTTAGAACCTCACTAAAGCCTCTAAAAGTTTGGAAAAATTAATATATTTTGAAAAATCTCAATTTTCTTCCATTGTTATCTCGGTAACAAAGCGTTCTTGGGGGTTGGGCTCATGGAACTTTTTTGTCTACTTGGTGTAAGGAATCAGCCTGAGAAGTATTGCACATTCCTCCTGAAACACCCTGTATAAGCTGTGATATGAGAATTTGAGAAGGTAAATGTCGAGGATAAGTAGAGATGTCAATTTTCAAACCGAAATAGACGCTTCGAGAGAAATATGAAGGAGGACCTTTGATTGAAAATTGCTGAAAGTTTTATTCCAATGAATACTGTACTCAAAATAAAAAACTTTATCTTCTATTTCACATTTAGTCTGAAAGAGTGACTGAATTCACTTTGAATAAACTTTTCAAGTATTATAAATAAATTATGCTGTGTAAGGAATAAAAGAAATTCAATGAAAGAAATTCAAACAAATTTAACTTCAATTTTTAGAATTACTCAATAAAATAATGAATGAATTACTTCTCTACTTCGCCATCATTTGAAAGTTTTTATCAATGTAAAAAATACAAGGAGGTTCACCTCCTTGAAAAAATATAATATAATGAGAGATTAGAACGCTGGGCTGCTCGTGCCCAAGAAACAGGTGAAGGGCTGTATAGTAAAAGAAACTGGCACTTCACCTGTTTCGTGCGCACGAGCCGCTTTGTGAATTACAGCAAATTTCATAAAGATACATCCATCTGCGTACTGACAACCTATTACCAGTTTTTATTAGCGTTTGTCAAATCCTGTTCAATCAACAACAAAAATAGTACCTATAATAATAGCTTTTTCAGACCCGCATTGTTCTGTCAACTTCACGCCTAAACTCATTGTGTTTATGCATAGCTTTTTTTAATAGAGGATATGTTGGAGCATAGAGAAGGTAAACCAGAGAAGATTTACCTTATCTTTGGTTGAAGGAAGCTATCTTTATATCAATCTCAATATGCCACTGTAGTTTCAATTCACTTTAGTATTATTTCCCTGTATGGAATTTCAAAACTTTTCAAGCTCGAGAGTGCTGTAATTTCTTCAAACTCAACATTCAATAATATAATGTAAAATGCTTCAAATTGGACCGAAACCATGTTGATAGTAGCTATAAACTTCAACAATTAATTTTATCATGTATGATGCGCTGACCTGGTCCTTCAGTTCTTTTTTCTATGATCACTCGCTTGTTTCCCATGTTTTATACAACTAATTTTCACTAATCAATCCATATAAGTGTATGGTACATGGAATATGGATTTTATCTTTTCAATCCATATAATATATATGGTAATTATATTACTGAAGTGTACTTACATAATAATTCGGAGAGCCGTGGCAACGCTCAGCGGTGCATAACAATACAGGCCGGTTGAGGCTGGACGAAATTCGTCCCTAGACAGCAATATCAAACTAAACAGTACAATCATCTCTCTTCCATCACCACTGCCGTGTTGTAGGTTCCGCCGCTTGCATAAACTGAATCTTCATTAAACTGAAATGCAATTCCCACTAACTCGAAATGTATAGGAATATTATTACATACATAAGTTATAATATAATAGAAACGACGTTGTGTACCTTTCTACCTGAACTGTTAGACTACGGTAATAAAATAGAATTTCTCATTGTAAAAAATGGACTGAGTCGAATTACTTGAACTATGAAAAACCAGAAAGAAATCCGACTATATTGCAGGATTTTATAAATTCTGTGATATTAGATTATTACTCAAGAAATACAAAAATAGTGTAAGTTCATAGTTATATGATTCAATAGAAACTATACGATGGTGTAAACCTTACCACCTTAACTGTTGTATGAGAAAAAACTTGAATCGTATATTGTGAGTTGTTATTTCGAGCTTGATATTTATCCTTGCTTGATTTTTGAAGCGAGCGATTTTCCGTCGCTAAGCTGGAACTAGGCCTGATGAGAAAAATTCTGATCAAGTCAGACACTAATGACACTAACAGGTGCAGCTCAGATATGTGCGAGACTTGTTCAATAGTGACACTTAAACTATGAGTAACTATTGAGAGATTCAACTATATCGGAAGCTTTTATGAATTTTGTAATATACGAGAATACGGTTCAATTGTTCAATACGGTCTACTATAATGATTATATCTATAAAACCGTTTGAGAATCATCATAGTACGCAGTAACTGGCAAAGCTGCATGAGCTTAACGATAACTCTAATCAGTTTTGGTTAATGAGAAATTTTAAGGTAATCAACATCAAGTATTTAATGAACTTGATTTTTATTTTTTCCAGCGGGAGAACTCCCTGCAGCAGTGCAGGATGGCAGTTCAGGGACAATAATAGCGCCTTGCGTGGTGGGTTTCTGGCTTATTATTGTCTCCTGCTTTTTCGCAGTCTTTCGGTGACACATCTAGTCATCCTCGCAACTCCGAAGGTATCTTAGCAGTATCTTAAAAGTATATGAAAAAAATTGAAAAGTAATGAAATTAATCAACTTGTCAAAACTGAGTGCTGGATTTTATGTATACAATAACATAGATTGATCATTCAATTTCATTAAGAGTTTAAGTTGTTTAAATTTCTAATTTTTAAAATTTTTAAATAAATAAAAAGCTAGTACTATTCAACTTAAAACTGTAATACAGTCTTGCAGATAAACTACTTCTGTTATTTTGTTGACTAGATTCCGATCTCATTACTCATTAGACTGTATTATCAGAGTCTCAAGCAGAAAAATCACGACAGGTAGAAAAATCAATAATCGAGAATATTAAGATCTACAAGAGTTTCTGGAATATTTAATACATTTCTAGAATATAATTGAGTTTTCATACGAGGTCTTTAATTTTGAGTATGAAATCTTCTCAACACGGTCTTTTAAATAATAATCGATTCTTTACTTCTTGCGATTAGATAATACCAACGCTGCTTTCTGCTTATGAATTTAAGGATAGACAAGTTATAGAGTGAAAGTGTGCACATCTCAGCTCCTAAATTGATAAAAATAATCTTTAGAAAAAGATGAAAGAGTAGGTTAGAAGCAGCGATAGGTAGCTGTGTCACACGTTAGACAAAGAGGAACAATACCCAGTTTAATGAGCAGGAAAAGCTACAAAAGCTGCTGGTGGATTTTGGTTAAGATTGAGAGTTGATACGGATTGCGACTTATTGTCAGAGTTGCAAATGGAGGATGTGCCGCTGCCGAGGTCATGGAAGAGCCCTGATTAGCATTTAGATTGGCCGAGAAGAGGCCAACTGCCATTGGGATTGGAGGTGGTGAGTGTTGAGAGAAAGAATCAATGAGCTTAGAATATTTCATGGTGGGCTCTTGACTTATTAAGCTCAAGTGAGATTGGAAAAATCGTATCATTGAAATATTTCTGTTTGAACTATACATTATTGGAATGTGCGAAATTATCTATTCTCATGAGTATTTAGTTATCTGAATATGTATGTGTGGTGACTTTCTCCAGGATCTAGACTTATGCCGGGTTTTTCAAACACACTCAGAGTTGAGGGACCCTCAAATTTTGATGAACAGCTCACATTTCCTATGATACAAGTATGAGAAATGTAAACTTGAGGGTCCCTCAAATTTGAGTGTGCTTGGAAAAACCGGACATCAGTGATACAGTTTTTACAATTCCTCAATTACCACTGAATTTTTAGAGACTGTCACAGCTCAATGATGCTATCTATAGATATAATATATCTATATATAGATACTGCTCATGTAACAGGAGTGAAGACTAGAGATTTCAATAGAAAACTGAGTTGAAACATGAGTTGAACAATAGTGAATGCATAGCAAATTATACAATATACGAGTATTAGCCCTGTTGTATATATCATGAGCTACTATAATAGGTGAACACAATATATACTCAGTTGTCACTGGCAGCTCGTGCCCACGAAAGAAGTGAAGTGCTGTACAGTAAAAGATATGAGCACTTCACCTGTTCTGTGGCCACGAGCAGCCAATGTCAGTTGCCAGTTTCTAGTGAGTTAACAGTATCCTGTAGTATTTGAAATATTTTTTATTCTGGTATAAATTGGAAAAGTTGGACAAAAATACAAAAATCATCATGGATAACTTCTTTTATGATTTTGACACGTTTTGCAGCTTTCCCCATAATCTATCAATAAAAACTTGGGCATTATGGGAATAGTAAAAACGTATAATATTGGCTGAATGGTTTGCTGAGGAAGTTTTAATGCTCGCGATATAGGCTCCTATATATAATATAGTAACCAGTGTTATTTCTGTGCAAGTACGAAGGCTGAACAAGAAGGATGGCTGGGGCGGGAGTTCGGTCACAATCCATTTAAATTTTATTGCTACCGAACAGTTTGGTGAATGGTAGGTGGCAGTTAGGGTATTGCTGCTCATCCCTGTAAACGCCCAATTAAATGGCTCTCCCATTCCAATCGAGCTGTCCTTTTTTCCATCGTGTTTTGCGACTGCTGATGGCAAAGCTTAGATAAGAGTGGTACCGTAGCAGTGTAGAGTGGAGTGGTCAGACCGATGTCAGTCATAGTTATTGCGGAAACACGGCGGCCGGAAAACTGGTTGATTTAGTGACAACCAAGAGCAGCACAATGCAAACCGGAAAATCGCACAGCTCTGGGTTCAACCCATGCAATGGACGCTCAAAATTCTTATCAGAATTCGACAGTCGAGAACAAGCTTTTTTGCAACCATTCACTCTCACAATACTCTCGTTCATACTTGTTGGCTCATCAAACAACACACAGCCATGCAATAAATCATTCCAATCACGCATCCTTGATTTGATTTTTCTGGCTTTAATAGATCAATAAACGAAATAATGTATTTTGATTCTACTATACAAATTATTCCAGTAGATAAGTGCAATACCTCTCAATAGCAATGGCGAAAAATTGACATTTTTCTAAAATATACTAGATAACTTACGTTCATAATTTTTTGGATTATGAATCAGTCACTTTCATGAATCCTATTATATTAAGCGAGCAATTTCTATATGTATGTATGTATGTTTGTGGAACCACGGATCTAGAAAACGGCTCTAACGATTTCCTCGAAATTTGAAATGTAATATAACCGTGATGGAAAAATGAGATTGCATTAGGTCTCATGTCTGGGAAAACTCTCTGGCAGGATTAATAAAAGAATAAAATATTTCTTATTCAGGCATAATCCCAAGTACTGCGTATAATGGCTGTTATCGTTAGCTGACCAACGCTATCCAGCTGGAGTGAATGGAGTTACATTCAAGTCTATAACACATGTTCATAACTGTCAAAAAATTTTGAGAGGTGATCATATCAATTTTGAATTTATTTCTTACAAGGGGGTTCCTTGATTTTTTACAATGACATATTTATGTCAACAGTTCGGCTGCAGCTTCAGAGCGAAGCTCGGTACAAGATATTAATCATAATCCTAGATAATTCTTCGATAGATTGTTCCACATGTTTATTAATGTTGTATGAATTTGCCAATGTTGCAGATGCCGAGTTGTTGCATCTGGATTGAACTACACAGATGCTTCGCTCCAGTTGCCTGATCGAAATATGGCGAATGGAGCAAGTGAAGTGAACAATGTCGTCGAACTATAAACTACGAAGTGGATCAATTATTCTAGGGAATCGACACTGCAATGAAAAGTTATATGTGATATGAAATAATGCTATAAGTGACGCTATCAGATAGTTACGGTATGTAGTATAGTACCATAATGTCCGTATTTATTATTGTTACCAGTTAATCTGAGTCGTACGGTAATCATTTTATTAAAAATAAGCGATGATCCTTTATTTATTGCATTTTGCAATTTCTGTTCCTATCAATTAAATTTGAATTTATTCCTTATATAGATGTTCAAATTTGTTCTTTCAGAAAACGTTTCTATATAGGTTTCTATCCATTGCAATTGCAGGAGTTGACTTGACTTGTAAAGCTGCCATCTCTTCTAGTAAGTTATACGTTCAAACGTTTGTTACTGTATTCTCTCAACGTTTATCACAAACCTAAATCAGCTCAGAGCTCATCCTGAAATATTGTATAACGCCATTTTTAAATCTTATAATGAATTTTGTCATTTCATTCAAATATTGTAACTGCACTGAGGGCTTCCATTCTTTGCTTTTCTTCTAGAGTTTATTCCCGTTAGTAGGTATAATTCATTTCAAGTGAAATTTGCAAGAGAAATACTGCTTGAATGCTAAAAAGATTCCAATCTAATGTGATTCTATTGAATAAGTGCCAAATAATGACGTTTTGACCAGATAAAATATAGAAAATGTTAGTTTTTTTGCTATAAGACTCAAGACATCACAAAACAATAGCCTATATATAATTAAAGTGGTTTGAATTTATTTGTCTATTTTATTGTTTCATAAATCGAACAGAAACTAACATTTTGAAATAGTTGCCTTTAATGAAGAAAGCATTGGTTTAATGGTGTTTAAAGTGTTCTATGTTGTAATACACAGCTGGTCACCCTCTCACTTCATGGGTCACAACCTTACAAAACTGAGAATTCGAAATAGTAGTGTGCCTTCGAAGATTTGAATTGTTTGAAGTATGAGCTTACTTTTATGAACAAGTGTATTTTTTTCAACCTTCCATTTCAACAGCCCAAAACTTTTGAATGAGATTGGGGCTTCTTTAAAAATTATAATTCCAAACTGAATCATAGTCAGAGGAAATAAGCAGTAGAACAATTATATTTAATATTAAATTCAATGTAGGCTTATAGTATATCAGCAGTCTCTTCCTCTTGTCTCATCTCAAAAAAAATTACCTTATCATATTATTCTTGTTATACTTGGATAATAATTTCTACTGAACACTGGCCGCTTTTACTGGGTGTAGTGGTCTGCTAATCTCCTAGTTTTTTTAAATCGAAAATATGTTATTCTGTTTTTTCTGATGGGGAAAAATGCATTATTCATATCCAATTGTTGGTCTATTGAATCTCTATTTTGAAATATTTCCTGTAAAAAATTGAAGTGTTTCCTATGTATTTTCCATTTTATTGTTGATGTTGGCATTCGCTTATATAAATGTCGATTAGTATCAAAATCAATAAGTGATATACTTTCAGATGTCAAATATTTCAATATTTATCTGTATAAATGGTAAAAGATTTGGAGGATTATAGTTTATGATCAATAAAACTATTTGTTGTTCGTTAAAGATTACAGTATTATTTTTGTATCATGTAACCCTAATAGCCTATATAAAATATTTATTTAAATTTTACTGTTGGTCTTGAACTATCAATAACATGTAATATAACATTGCAATTATTGTAAAGATCTTCATTCATATCAGTGATATGAATTGCTTATTATCATAATTCAATATGAGTTATAAACATGCTGAAATAATGATTTTCCACTCTCATCATCCATAGGACCTAAAAACGTTCTAAATGGGACCAAAACTTTTGATTGAATATGGGAGCCAAATAATCCAATTATTTCTTGTATAGATGTATACGTCTCATATGCCTTTTTGTAAACGATTGAATACGGTAAGTCTTATGTAGGGGGGCGGGGGGCGCAAAAATTGAAGCTTGCCTGGGGGGCGCAAAAAGTAAAGCATGCTTACTAGCAATTGCCCCCCTAGAAAAATTGGTAGATCCGGCCCTGAGTAGTTCGATCGTTTGCAAACCACTACCGTATCCAACGATCGGTCTGCCGGTTTACATATTTATGTTTTCTATACTGCCGCGGTTTCCCCATCCACTTACAGTTCTTGAGAGTGGATGAGGACCATTGAGATTTTCAATGCCTTTCGGTAAACTACAATATGCTATTATAGTAGTAGGCTACCTCTATATTAATATCAGTTAGTATGAATAAGTTCATACAAAGTATGCAAGGTTTATTTTTTGTGAGAGGATGAATGATACCATGACCTGATGGAATAGTCTAGAAGGGAGTGTATTGAGTTAAAAGTAGCCTACTAAAATATTTATTCAGATCACATTTAACATTACATTTGGGGATAGGACATCCAAGAGCTCAATTACTGAAATTTCAGTAGACATTGAATGAAAATTTTCTTTGGAAGCAGAAAGGAGATTGAGATGAAGGAACTGGAAACGACACAAATTGTAGACAAACACCTAATGGACTATTTCTATGTAATCTACTACTAATAGACAAGCAACTAAGTTACAACAATGGAGCCCGTGTTTTGTTGAATGTGTCATTGTTATTGTACATTTGTGTTTTTTTGTACAGGGCTCGCCAATGCAGCGGGCGATTTCAATGAGTAACAGATTGTTCAAGTAATTGTATTCTCGTGATTTTATTATTATAAATAGAAAGAAGAAATGTAGCCATTTAGTTTACAATAGATTAAAAATATTTTTTTGAATATAACATCTTCCAAATGTCCTCCATTGAAATGTATGCACTTTTGCAGCCAGGCTTGGAAGTTTCCCATGACTTTATGCAGCATATTGAGTGGTATTCCTTCAATCTCATCTTGAATCCGTTGTTTTAGAGCTGAGATAGGTCTGGGTGGATCAATCTGAAAAACTTTCGTTTTTAAGTAGCCCCTTAGAAAGAAGTCACAGGTTGACAAATCTGGAGTGCGAGGGGGTCAAGGGATAACCCCGTTTCGAGAAATTACGAGGCTTGGAAACAAAGCATTCATGAAAATTCTCGCAGTGTGTCAGTGTGTTCTTCCAGAGCGATCCACCCAGAACTATCCCAGCTCTAAAACAACGGATTCGAGATGAGATTGAAAGAATACCACTCAATATGTTGCGAAATATCATGGAAAACTCCCAGGCCCGGCTGCAAAAATGCATAGATTCCAATGAAGGACATTTGGAAGGTAGGCCTATTATATTCAAAAAAAGATTTTCCAATTATTATTCAGTAAATGGCTACATTTCTCCTTTCTATTTATAATAATAAAATTACGAAAATACAATTTCTTGAACAATCTGTTACTTATTGAAATCGTCCCGCTTCATTATTGGCGAACCCTGTATTTAATTTTTTCCTTTGTTCCAAATTACTACAACCCTCATCACCAAAACACTGGCCTGTTCCTATCTATACCCAATTAACTATTTGTGTCCTATTAAAATAGAATAACACCAGATAGGTCCTATTTTAATATTACTAAATACCTCTTTATGATATTTGTGATTGAAACATATCTTATAGATGATATATCGTTGACTCGTTGTAACAGATCACTTGAAAATGAGCAATGAGTTCAGATTAGTGTTTATTTTTTAAAAACGTGGGTAACGGTAAATTTTTTGAAGCTAGTGGAAGCGACCCTTTTTAGAACAGATTTTAAAAAGTCATGTTCCATAGCATGGAAAATTTTGCATCCATTTACTAATTATATTGAAATAAAATTTATTATTTATAATTGTACAATTATAATATATACAGTCAAGTAACTTACTTTTGGAATGTGTGATAAACCTCAATTTCAATTTATTTTTGAGCTGAGTTTGCAACAGAAGTTTTAAGAAGGTTGAGCGAACAGTTTTGTACCTGGGAAAATAGTTTGGCACCCAATTTTTTATATGGTGGGACAGTTAATCCAGGTAGAACAATAATTCTAGCGACTCATTCCTTGTGGACTTGTGAAGTGTCTTGTCTCGCGGGAGTAGGCTAATGCGCATGCGCAGGTAAAATATTTGCTGGAGCAGTTCCGTTCTGTTTGTCAACTCTTACTTGCTTGTTCTGCGAAGAACAGAAGAGCCTTTTGCAAGATTGCGGAGGGAAGTAAGAGTGTAACTACACATGCGCAGAACTGAAATTTTCAGGGTGAAATCACTTCAGCCAACCTACCGTATTTATACTAATCATTGTCTTAGGCTAGATGTGTTTCATAAAAAGTTCGGCAAACAATATTGTGATGGCTTTATTTGAGCGAGCAACCTTGTGTTTGTGTGTGGGGAAAATATAAATGGAGTCAAATCAAATGAAATTGAGTCACACGTATTCATTATTCAATTCTCTATGTAGCTTCAGGGCATAACTATACGGAACCGTTTGAAATAACTTTGTCTCCTTTTATTGCATTTCATTTGAAAAAAAAATGCACTATTGGTCTTGACCAGATAATCGCAAATATATGATGCAATATATTTTTTACACGTTTCCGAGCCCCCAGAACACGAATCTGATGTCCGTTCAAATTAATATATCTCTCTATATATATATTTATATATGGACAGATTCTTGTTAACACGATAACTCCCGAAGGGCTTGTTGGAGAGCGACCAAATTTTGCACAAAAATCATTAGTGTTAATATCTCGGTCAAGTTCGTTAACCAGCCAAATTGATCCAAGGGTAGGGGGTGAAATTAGGGGATGAAAATTTAGAAAAATCACTACAAATCGACCAATAACTTGATCGTTTTGAAAATTGGTGTATATAATACTCTTATTATGCCCTACAATTTGAGCCACCAACGAAAAAAAATCCAATCAGAAATGGCGGAGAAAATGGCAAATAATATGCCAAAAATTGTGTTTTTCATGGGTTTTTCGAAAACGGCACCTTTGAATTAATACCCTGAATAGCTTATTATAAGTCATATGATTTGAGCCATCATAGAATTGCATTTGAAATGCACTCTTTCCGACCGCCAGCTGCCGGAACTAATTTTTTATAAAATAAAACTACATTATTTTGAACTATTTTTAGCAATTCATGTTGGATTGAAATATCATTTCAAGATAACGAATTGATTGACATGGTACGATGGAGTTCATATTGATTATTGATAAAAAATCCCTATCAAACCAATGTATATAGTCTGTACAAGCGAAGAAGACATTCTTGCAAGATGGGAAAATGACTCAAGCTCGGTCAATGTTGATTCAAAAATTATAAATTTGCTCTCAAATTGTGAATTAGAATGTTTCCTATTATTTGAGACCATTTTTATAATTTTAACTGATATTGACTAAGCTAGAGTCATTTTCATATCTTACCAGAATGTCTTCTTTGCTTGGACAGACTATAGCTGAGACTAATGGAGCAGGTTTTAAAAAGTGTCCAATAAAATTAGTGATATTGAAAAGATCTGTCTCTTTTCATTTTCATAACTTGATTAGTTTTCAAAAATACTAATAATTATTATGTATCCTGTCACTCTAGTAAGCTTATAGTTTTTCCAAGCAGATCAGACATTCTAGCAAGATTGGAAAATGACTCCAGCTAGGTCGATATTGGTTCAAAAACTATAAATTTTTTCGAACATTTTGCTCTACAATTTGAGACCAAATACGGTTTATTTGTTTATGAACGAATGTCGACCGAGCTCGAATCATTCTTCTATCTTGCCAGAATGTCTTCTTTGCTCGGACAGACTATAGTTTTGGGTATATAGCGCTCTCTATCTAACTAAGGTTTACCCACTCATTAAAGTAATAAGTGTAGCATTACAAGTACGGTAAGTAATGATTAATCTTTCAGTTTTAAATTTATTCAAGTGAGTTTTATGCCAATATATTAGTTCTTCAAAGACTTCTTTATTTCATCTCTAAATGATATTTAACCATATTTCTTTATCTTAGCCATTGCACACTTATAAACTTGTCTTAGATTTAATTTCGTGTTAAGAAATTGTATTCATCGGAATAAAACTATAGACTAGTAAAATTTTAAATAGCATTTGAAATTGTTCCATTAATCTGAAATTAGAACGATTATATTTCCTCTATTTCAAGAAATACCTCTGGAGTAATATCAACTGTTCAGGAATGAGATTTAAATTTTGCTTATATATTCGTTTAATTTCGTTGTAATTTTTGAAGACGACGAAGAAACATTTCAAGTGTTTGCAATGGAATATTGAAAAATACTTATAGTTTAACTATTATTGTACACTACTAGATGGCTGGAATTGTTTCATTTATTCCTACTACTAGGCTGAAAATGATTTTATTTATTTATACATCCAGGCCAATATATTAGTATTATGTTTTATTTTAATGATTTTTGAAGGGCCTAGGCCTACCAGCTGGTTGCCAGTTTCATATTCACTAAGCTATAGAGTCCATCCAAGCAAAGAAGACACTCAGGCAAGACGGGATAACGACTCCAGCCCGGCCAATACCGGCCCAAAAGCTATAAATTCTTAATAGAACCCCGAACCAACACCGACCGAGCCGACCCCCACCCCGCCAGAAAGCCCTCCCAGCCCGGATAGAAAATACAACAGGCGAATAATCATCAAACAGGTAACGTGAGGTTAGCACGTCGATCCTCTCAACCATAAGCCAGTCTTCACAACCAAGTGAAGATGCAGAACACCTCTGAATAACATGCAGTTAATCAGTTAGAGTATAATGCAACAATTACTATTCCTCCAGAAACGGGAAACGACTGACTGTCTTTACTAACGACAGCCAATCTCCCAAAAGAGGAAATGATTTTCATATTATACATTTTAAATTATCAGGCGTTTTCAGTAAATATTTTCGTAAGATGCAAGGTAGAGAATCACATTAAATGTTATGTTTATTTCTTGCAAGATCCTTGTAGTTCGAAGTGGAATCACATCAGTTTTGCCATTTACAGCTGCTTCTTTCCCGTTCTCATTTTCCTGTAAAAGAATTCAATAGCGTTATGCCGGTCTGATTTCATCTCGAATTTGACAAAGGTGATAAAAGCATAATGCGCATAGATTTTATGCTTCCAAATGATAATCTCATTCTGTGAGATCTATCATAAATAAATTTATACAGTATATAAGGAGGAATGTGAATGAATACTTCTCAGGCTGATTTCTTACACCGTAATGGAAACGGTTTCATTCCCCTTTTAATACGATACTATTGCTATGTAGTCTTGAGACCGATGAGCAAATTTTATCTAACCTATCTTAATAATCATAAATGAAATACAGCGAAAATCTCAATGGAATTACTTACTGCTATTAATAATTATTATTATGTACTCCTATTAACGGTACTACTTGAGCTATGTTTCACTCAAACACTGCTCTGCTTTTTTTCACTGGATATACCACTTGCACTACACTAATTCAAATGGTTTCTTCCTTTTGAGCCTCTGCACCAATCCTCCATTGCCTAGCAGCTGGATTGCCTCGACGTTGTTGTGTTGGTGGAGCCGTGCTTCATGACTCTCTGCATAGCGCTTAATCTCACAGGATACGAGGTTGATTCCTA
This sequence comes from Sogatella furcifera, assembly GCA_017141385.1. Classification (NCBI taxonomy): domain Eukaryota; kingdom Metazoa; phylum Arthropoda; class Insecta; order Hemiptera; family Delphacidae; genus Sogatella; species Sogatella furcifera. The sequence goes on from CM029546.1 coordinate 20,986,704, forward strand.
GATCTCTATGGATGTCGCTGTTTTGCACGTACCAGGGAGCATCAACAATGTTTCTGAGCACCTTGTTCTGGAATCACTGTATGATGTTGATGTTACTCTGTTTGGTGCAGCCCCATAGTTGAATGCCATAGGTCCAAATAGGTTTGAAGATTTGCTTCTAGAGCAGCACTTTGTTTGATATTGAAAGTGATGAGTTTCTTCCAATAAGCCAATAGAATTTCTGGTATTTTATGCTAAGCTCTTCTTTTTTCTTCTTGATGTGCTCTTTCTAGCGTAGCTTAGCATCAAGAGTCATGCCTAAGTATTTAGCATAGTTAGCATGTGGTATATTAGTACCATTTATGCTTATTGGCAGGTACTCAGGTCTCTTGTTAGTGAAGTTGACATGAATCGACTTTCCTTCATTGATTTTCATCCTCCACTTTTTTGTCCAGTCTTGTATCTTGTTGACAGATCTCTGAAGCTTCTCTGTTGCAATGTGCACATTGCTGTCTACTGCTAGTAGGGCTGTGTCATCTGCAAATGTGGCTGTTGTATTCTCCTCTAGATTTGGAATATCACTAGTAAAGAGGAGATAAAGAACTGGCCCTAGAACGCTTCCTTGAGGAACTCCTGCTTATTTTATCTCTCTCAGATCAGAATACGTATTTTCATGCTTCACTCTGAAGTACCTTCCAGAAAAGTAGGATTGCAATATATCTGTGAATTGCTTAGGAAGCATTGTTTTCAGTTTATAAAGAATCCCTTCATGCCATACTTTATCAAAAGCTTGACCTATGTCAAGGAAAGTTGCAGAACAAACCTTTTTTCTTCCAAGCTCTTTTCTATCACATTAACAATTCTATGTACTTGGTCAAATTGTGGAGTGATTTTCTCTGAAACCAAATTGATGATTGGGGATTAATTGCTTCCTCTTAATTATTGGCTTGAGCCTACTCAATAATACCCTCGATAAAATCAAGTAAATGAATTACTATAAGGGTTACTAATATATTCTTAAGGTTTTCAATTTGATGAAATAAAGGAGGTATTACCTCTTGCCAATTAGTGACTTGACTGGATCGTTCTCCTTCTATAGTGTAGGTCTTTCCGGTTCCGGTCTGTCCATGGGCAAAGACGGTGCAATTATATCAGATAGCAATTCACTGATGTGACACTGCATCACATCCTTATAAACATCCAACTGAAAACGTCAAATGATTAACATCAGTTGAAATTTACATTACTCATTTAAATTGAATTGGGCTGAAAAAACATTCAATTCGCAATCCATGAAGAATTCAATAATATGCCTATAATTTACAAGAAAGTAGTAAGTTAGAAGGTAATTAAACAATATTTAACAGTGGCAATACAAATCGTATCAGATTGAAAGGAATCTTTTTCCAAAAAGATGAACTATTAATTAGCTCTGACCGCACAATCAGTTTTGAGGCTTATTGAGCATGTTAATCAGTTTTATACTGATATGATATGCTGCATTAATGGACAATACTAGATTATTCAACAATACTATACCTCATGCATTCAACAACAATAACCTGAGAGAAAGTACGATATGACACAGTCCCGACAAAAATAATATCCGACACATATTTATAGCATTGGTAAGTCGTCGTGTATTGATTATGATTTGTCGGGGTAAGCACAAAGTTTGTTCACTTTGTCTCAAGTTGAATAGATGCTATTCTATTATTTGTGTGGGCTATTGCTTTAAAGCTGCTCCTTACATTAAACACATCAAATTGAAGTCCTATTCAGAGGTGTGCTTTTATTTCTTGATAGCTTCACATCATTCACCAAGTCCTATATTGATGTAATTATACATTTTTGCCAATTTAAAAATAAAATATGATATCCTATCATGTAGGCCTACATTAAAAACAAAATTTGAATTTTTTAATGTAGTAGGCCTATCTGGTTTGGGAATACTTTGGCAATAGAAATATGATTTCTAAACTGATTTGTAAATCTTCAAATACAGTCTTTAAATTCTACTATAATACGAAATTTAGTTTTTATAATATGAGAAAACAGTTAATATTTTTCAACGTACAGTAAGCCTATTATTAAAACATTTATAAACTATAAGTTATCAATATCAACCCATCTAAACAGGAAAATAGTGAAAAGAACTCCATCATGTAGAATTTAGTCAACAATGACAAATTTCATGATCGTTTTGAAAATAATATAGAGACTGTATAATCATAGTGTGAAACGCTTTGTTACAGTATGCTGAGATAAAAAAAATCCCCGCCAGCGCCAGCCGCCAAACTTTCAAATTCTGTTGAGATTTAACAGTTAGAATTGGAATGATAGCCCATTTGTCAAACATTTTCCAATAGGAAAGTCATTGAAAATCAATACCTCGAAATTGAAAATTATCTATTCACTATTAGGCCTACTTTCGATACTAAATAGCCCTGGCAAAGCCCCCTATTGAAGGAATAAGCTATGGCATAACATATGATTCACGTTTCTTTTCAAAATGTTAATAGACTTGACAAAAGTATGGCTGTTTCCACCGAGCTGACCAATCAAAAGTGACAGTCAATGTCCACACTATGATTATGCAGTATCTATAGAAAAGAATAACCTTATTAATTTCAACAATTCTATTAAGGACAAATGAATTCGAAGCACATACCTGTTTGCTTTTAGGGTTGAAAACTCTATCGAAAGTGAATTTCTTGAGCTTGGATCTTGTAACTGTGTCTCGAACAATGACCTCTTGATTTCCAATGCATTCAATAACAGAATAGGCATTTTCTGCTTTTTATTTCGAATTTATACCCTTGAAAAATCAAAGGGCGAAGCACAATGGGTTAGAATAAAGAGTTAATCAATTTTTAAGGATTTTAATAATAACTAAGGACTATGGTATCCTACACTCTAGAATTCTCTTGAGAATAAGCAAATGGCAAAAGTTATAATTTGAATATAAACATATAATTATCTCTTTTTTTTGAATGATAGTGAATAGTTTTCTGAAAAGTTAATTTCGGTCCAAATGGAATCTTTCGTTACCAGATAGATGGGACAAGAGAGTTTGGAAATTAACGAAATATTGTTTCATTACAAATGTAAAAGAAAACGCGTCCATGAAAACTTTCAATTATAAGGAGTATAATTACAAAGAAAATCTATTGCAAATTATTCGTTCAAAATAACCAATTTTTATCGATAAGATGATAAAATTGGTGTTCTGCTGACAATGTTCTACATAATGGATTTCAAACAAGTTGAGGGTGCATCTAGGTAGCTTTCTTACCTGGTTCTGACAAACACCTGTATATTTTCTCTCTGTTTTGCCTCAGCCATTCTATTAGGAGTCTGGAATAGAGAAAAGATTATGAAATTAAAATCCTGAAAACGTTTTGAAGTTGGATTGATGAACATGTATTTCTATTTTTATCAACTACAAATAATAATGATAATAATCATAATTTAGCTTATCATACCAAGTACGAAACATATAGCACCCCTGAATGAAATTACAAAAGATTATTCAACCTCATAAGTTATTAACATTGGAATTTTTGTTTCAGTTATTAAAACTTTCTGTACCTCCTCTATCATTGTAAACATGAATGAAGGGCCCAGGACTATTTCATCCTTCTAACATTATAGAACACATTGGTCGAATTCCACCCCACTTCTGCTGCCCTATACTTGAAGCATTTGGGAACAAGAAAAACCTGCGAGCTCATTGTGAATAACACTCATGCGGTGTGCACTAAGGTTGAAGAGGTTCTGAGATTCGAAATTATTATTGAAGAGGTTCATTCACAAATACTGAAAATTGAGAACGCAAATAACTTGGGAACATTTTTTCATAAGAAACAAGATAGTTTGGCTTCATATTCAGGAAAAAATAAGTCTAAAAATATCTCCTTGTAATAAATTATAGGCTAGATTGAATGATATATAAGTCCGAGTGGTGCCATAGGGAACGGATAGGCGCTTGTGATTGTAAGCTAATGAAGCAATCTATACAGCAAGTGCTGGCCGTGGATTGCTAAATTATGCATTAAAAGACGTTATTTAATAATGTTATTTGTTGAAACAATATAAATTCATATATAAAGTATAAAGACAAATATATGAAGTCAGCCGAAATGGTAGCCTAATAACTGATAGTTTAAAACTTGATAAAAATCACTTTTATATGGAAATAAACTTACTTACATAGTAGTGTAACTAGTTTCGACCTGTTGTGGTGGTCATCAATAACCAGTTTCTCAGCAATGACTACCACAACAGGTCGAAACTAGTAACACTACTATGTAAGTAAGTTTATTTCCATATAAAAGTGATTTTTATTAAGTTTTAAATTTAAAAGTGGAAAAAAGAATGGATACACAACACCATAACTTATAGTTACTATTTCATAATTACAGTAGCTCCAAGAAACACTTTCAAGAGGGGGTTTTAACTCAACTAGTTGAGTCGTGATATCTTGTTAGGCCTGTTTGTTGAATCAATGGGGTAGCGTGGCGTAGCTGAGTGGGTTAAGTGCTGGCATTACAACCCAAAGGTCCCGGATTCAAACCCAGGTCAGACCAGAAATTTTTCTCAGGTCACTTTCCCGTGTTTCGGATGGACACGTTAAGCCGTCGGTCCCGGCTGCCTAAAAACAGTCGTAAAGTCATGTCTGAGGCCCTGAAATTAATCAGGAGCGACCTGAAAACTCTGACACCAGACCTGAGCCAGCCAGGTTACATATTATTATTATTATTATTATTATTATTATTTGTTGAATCAATGTTATAATAGAACATTTGGGAAAAAAATAGTTTCAATATTTTACTAAAATACTTCAATTTCAATTAGCCTAGTTAGGCAGCCTACAACTCATGATTAATATCTCGTAGTTTTTACACCTAAGTTATATAACTTAATTTAGTAGGCCTACCAAGTTAAACAAGTTATCAATTGGTTAATAACTTATTATACAAATACAGCAGAGACAGTCCTTACGTCTTAGACTTATCTCATCAAGTCAAGACAAAAATTGTTTGAAAAATATTCGGATTTTGCCCACGACTGTTTTTAAAAGTTTTGAGCGTCATGATCGCTCATCGCTGCAAAGATAATAGAGGCAGTATGCTATCTTAGCTTTACTATTTTTCTCGCTCGGTTTTCGACTTCGGCGAATGTATAGTCTGTCCAAGCAAAGAAGACCCTCTGGCAAGATGAGAAAATGACTCCAGCTCGGTCAATATTCACACAACTTTCCTTTTGCCATTCATATTTGCGTAAGCCCAATACAAGTACAGTCTGTCCAAGCAAAGAAGTCCCTCTGGCAAGATGGGAAAATGACTCCAGCTCGGTCAATATTGGTTCAAAAATTATCAATTTGATCTCAAATTTTAGGAAAAATTTGATCTACCAATAAGACCACATTTATAATTCTTGAACAAATATTGACCAAACTGGAGTTATTTTCCGATCTTGCCAGGGTCTTCTTTGCTTGAATAGACTATATCTTGTATTAGTCCTAGGCACCAAGTCACCAGCGAGTGCAAATTTCATAAGTCTATTGCAAAATTGCAATAGACTATAAATTGAAATTAGACTATTATAGTTGCTATAGTGAAATTTGCACTCGCCTACCGGCGCTTCGGCTCATCTTGTGTGTGATTTGAAATTTTCACAAGCTCATGATGCCACACCAGATTTTTTGAAATGTAAATAAAGCATAGAAGCAGGTTTCAAGCCAAGTGAAAGAGTAATACGGTGAATATCTTACCATAGATTTAATTCAAAGTCAAAAAGAACAATAAATGATATTATCAGCCTGAATATCAATAATCAAACTAGAATAATAAATTATACATTTTATACTATTCTACATTCATTATAACAGATATTATGGTGAATAAAGTGAAATGACTAGATAGTGGGCTGTAGTGAGTTCATTAATACATAGAGTAAGTTACTGTAGGTTCAAAATGAAGTTTTCTTCATTTGAATATTACAGATGACAGAATCATCAATAGCAAGGATGGAGGACTTCTAAATTTCTAAAATTATTGACAATGGTGTTGAAATTTTTGTTCGTGAACACAATTCTACATATCATTCAAAACTCCCTAATTTTTGGTCAACTGTACTCTAGTCAGTGTTGGGTAAACTACTTTTTGAAAGTAGTAAGCTACAACTACAACTAACTTACTTTATTAAAAAAGTAGCTACAAAAAAAGTAGCTAGCTACTTTTTCGCTACTTTACAAAAAATCATGATAGAATGTTTTTTGATGTTGCTTTCCATGACGAAATACTTATTAACACTTATATAGTAGAAAACGACTTGTATTTCAAAGTTAATTTTGGTAAATCACTTACTTATGGCTTAGTGAAGTGGGATGCATTTCACTCCTGAAGAGGAGCTTCATCAGCCTCTGATGATGAAGGTGATGATTCACCAGGCTTAGTGAAGTGGGATGCATTTCACTCCTGAAGAGGAGCTTCATCAGCCTCTGATGATGAAGGTGATGATTCACCAGGCTGATGAAGCTCCTCTTCAGGAGTGAAATGCATCCCACTTCACTAAGCCATAAGTAAGTGATTTACCAAAATTAACTTTGAAATACAAGTCGTTTTCTACTATATAAGAATGTTTTTTGTGTGGTTTAGGCATATAATGTCCATCAAAACGAAAAAACGTTATGCTTAGGCTACACATTTACTATATTGATTGACATTCATTTATTATACAGAGTGTTGCAGAAGTAGTGTCGAGCATTTTTGGGTATTGTTCCTTGGTATAAAACATACCTAAATATCATTTCCATAATGTCTGAAAGTCCTCAATTATTCACACAGCCGCCATTTTTGTTTTCTCATTTTTATCTAATCTTTGAGATGGTACTATAGTGGTCAATTACTAAGTGAAATCAACCGAGAAATCGAATAAAACCAGTTAGAAGTTCGTAACTTTGATGGTTATTGAGATAATTAGAAAAATAAGCTGAAAACTACATTTTACAACTTTAAAGGAATAGATTCAGGATAATTAATTGTTGACTAGTGTTTTTGATTATTTTATATTGTAGGAAATTCAGTTCTGAAGGAAAAATGTTCAGTAACATTTTCGTCTAAAACTCACCCAAAACTCACAAAACAGGATTTAAAGAAGTCAAAACAGCAATCTTCTCATACCTGCTCTTTTTGTCTGTTTTGTCTTCTTTAAATCCTGATTTGTGAAGTTTGGGTGCGTTTTAGACGAAAATGTTACTGAACATTTTTCCTTCAGAACAACCGAAAATTCTAGTCAACAATTAAATATCCTATTTCTATCCCTTTAAAGTTGTAGAATGTAGTTTTTCAGCTTATTTTTCCAATCATCTCTATAACCATCAAAGTTACGAACTTCTAACTGGTTTTATTCGATTTTTCGGTTGATTTAACACTAGTAAAGTAATTGACCACTATAGTACCCTCTCAAGGCCACTACAGAAATTATAAAATTGAAAGATTAGATGAAAATGAGAAAACAAAAATGGCGGCTGTGTGAGTGATTGAGGACTTTCAGACATTTTAAAAATGATATTTAGGTATGTTTTCTACCAAGGAACAATACCCTAAAATGCTCGACACTACTTCTGAAACACTCTGTATAATATCAATGTGAATATAGACTATACTATTGTAGAATTGTTTTTCATTTTAAATAATTATTATCAAAGTACCTTTTTTTAATTATTTTTTTTTGCATTGAAAAATAATTCACAAAGGGTAGGTACTTTGATTATTATTTGAAATAAAAAACAGTGATAAAAGTAGCCCTGAGATTAAGGAAACACTATTGTAGAATGTATAATAATAATTATAATTATATGCACCTTAATGTAATAGAGGAATATGGAACTACAAAATCATTCCATTCCAACATTTTCATATCATACCAATTCACAAATCAAGAACAAACAAAAAATTTACAGACCTATTTTCCTCTTGGCTTCTGTCTCTTGAATTATTGAAAAGTGTGTCATTTTGGAGGTAAAATTGATGGAATATTTGGCAAATAACGATATTCTAGCTTATATTTGATCATTTATCATTATAAATAATTATGGGCCACCAGCAGACCACTGGTGGCCGTGATCGGCTGGTGGCATCGATTTATCGATCATTGTACTATCGATTATATGAGTTGATGCATACCGAGTTAGAGTAGCGAGAAAAGTAGCGTGATTTACGCTACATACTACTCTTGAAATGTAGCGCGCTACTATCTTTATACTATTTTTAAAAAGTAGCGTCGTTACACTACATACTAAAAAAAAGTAGCGCGCTACTCCCCAACACTGATTCTAGTAGAATGAATGCTCTATATTAATCGTCAGTAGGCATCATTTGGCTATAGTAATTTAATGGTGACTCTCTTCGAATGTAATAGAGAAGGTAGATGATAATAAATTCCTCAGAGAAGTCAAACATGCCGATTGGTCTGATGTTTATCAATGCTTCAATGTAGACCTAGCTTTTAATTGTTTTATGAGTAAGATAAGAGCATGCTTAAAGGAAGCCTAAAATAAATATACAAGTCATAACAGAAGAAAAAAAATTAGAAAGCCTTGGATGAATTTATTAAGAAAGATTGAAAAAAGAATGCTTTATATAAAAAACTCTCCCGAGAACCTGCAAATTTAGATTTAAAATTAGAATATTTCACTTTTAGTAATACTTTAAAAAAGGAATAGACTGACGTTAAGGAGAAATTCTATCAGGATACTTGTTTTAAACTCAAAGGAAACGCTAAGGAGGCTTGGAAACTAGTAGACTCTCTCATATGTATAAAAAGAAATCTATCAAGGTAAAAGAAGTTGCTAACGAACAAGGGGAGATTATTACAGATAAAGGTAGAATAGCTGAAGAATTTATAATAAATATTTTACAAATATTGTTTCTACACTTAATTTTCACTCAAATGACAGACCTACTCCTCAAACATATAGGAATAAATTTGAATATAACAAGCCTAGCGCATCTTCCTTTTTTAAACCCACTTGCCCAATAGAAATACAACGAGTAATAGACGATTTAAAATTTAAAAAATCCCCAGGTAAGGATGGAATTGCAAACAACAGTTGAGACAGCTGAAGAACCTTTATCAGAAATTCTAACACACATATTTAATTTGAGCTTTGAAACTGGAACTTTTCCGAGACAACTGAAAGAAACTTTGGTAATAGCAATTCTTAAAGGGGGGATTCCAGGAATATGGGCAACAACAGGCTCTACTTTCTGTTTTTTTTTCAAAAAATTTCAAAAATCTAGTTAGAAATAGGATACAAATTTTTTAATTCTAATAATTTTTACAGCTCTAATCAGTTTGGTTTTAGTGCCGGAATGAGAACAGAAGATGCAATGAGACATGTTCTTTCAAAATTCTACTGGGGAAGCTGCATGATGCCGGTATTAGAGGAATATGTAATGATTGGTTCAAAAGTTTTTTGACAAATCGTACTCAGCAGGTTGCGGTTGGAGGTTTTTTAAGTAGTATTGCTGGTATAGGGAATGAGATACCACAAGGTTCTGTTCTATCCAGTGAGCTATTACTTATTTATATAAACGACTTCTGCAATGGTAAATTTAATGGCGCCGTCACCTCATATGCATATGATACTATGCTATACTGCAGATACTGAAATACCGCTTTCTTGAAATTTCAGCTTGAGGAAGACCTTAAAATAATCAATTACTGGCTAAAGAAAAACTCACTCAGGCTCAATATTGGAAAAGCCAATATATTAATGATTATTCTTCACCGGCAACCACTTTCTCTTAGAGTACCTTTTCATGATAAAAGCTGTAATAGCTCATCAAATAATTGTGAGCATATAGAGGAAATTGATAATCTAAAATATCTTGGCATTACCATAGACTCGCAGCTGAGCTGGAGTATTCATATTAGTAACCTGAAGCTGCAGTTGATCATTGCTTGTAGAAAGTTTCATTATTTGAGAAATTTATGTTCGGATTACATCCTTACAATGTTGTATTATGCTTTGGTAGAGAGTAGGTTGCAATATGGCATAACAATTTGGGGAGGGGCTTACTTCACCACTCTGAACCCTCTATTGGTGGTAAAAAATTCATTATTCGTGTAATGTCTAAAAAACCAGCTCGTCATAGTTCATTAATTTTGTTTGGATCCAAAGATATTTTGCCCTTGAGATATTTATACTTCTATAAGGTTCTGGAAGTATTTTTTGAGAGATGTGGCCTATATGGAAATACATTACTCTATAGCCACCCAGCTCTAAGAGCAGGCGGTTCTATTATTCCACCTAGGCCTAAAAAATAAAAATTTAGGAGATTTTTCTCATATGAAGCACCTAGAGTTTATAATATTTCATCTTTTGAAATAAGAAGGGCGAATAAATTGAATAGTTTCAAATTTTTACTCAAGAAGTGGCTTTTGGAAAAGGATTCAATAGAATCATTATTCTAAGTTTACAAGTGTAGTATCACCTCAGTGGAGAGTATTTTTTGGTTTTAGCTGTGGGCTGCTTAAATGATTTTCACGACTTTCTAAAGCATCTTCCAAAGTTTGAAAAATATAGAATAATATTTTGAGTAAATCTACGGTATGTAATCCTATTATATTAAGCGAGTAATTTCTGTATGTATGTATGTATGTATGTGGAACCACAGATCTAGAAAACGGCTCTAACGATTTCCTCGAAATTTGAAATGTAATATAACCAAGATGGAAAAATAAGATTGCACCAGGTCTCATGTCTGGGAAAACTCTCTGTCAGGATTAATAAAATAATAAAATATTCCTTATTCAGGCATAGGCCTAATCCCAAATACTGCGTATAATGGCTGTTATCGTTAGCTGACCAACGCTATCCAGCAGGAGTGAATGGAGTTAAATTCAAGTCTATAACACATGTTCATGTCTGTCAAAAACTTGTGAGAGGTGATCATATCAATTTTGAATTTATTCTTTACAAGGCCGGAGGTTCCTTGATTTTTTACAATAACTTATTTATGTGATTCAATAATAATTAATGTAATTCAACGGTTCGGCCGCAGCTTCAAAGCGAAGCTCGGTACCAGATATTGTATGTATGTATGTTTGTATGTGGAACCACGGATCTAGAAAACGGCTAACGATTTTCTTGAAATTTGAAATGTAATATAACCGTGATGGAAAAATAAGATTGCACCAGGTCTCATGTCCGGGATAACTCTCTGGCAGGATTAATAAAAGAATAAAATATTCCTTATTCAGGCATAATCCCAAGTACTACTGTTATCGTTAGCTGACCAACGCTATCCAGCTGGAGTGAATGGAGTTACATTCAAGTCTATAACATATGTTCATGACTGTCAAAAAATTGTGAGAGGTGATCATATCAATTTTTAATCTATTTTTCACAAGGAGGTTCCTTGATTTTAACAATATAGTATATTTCGTACCTAAGGCCGAAAATGTGCATTTACCGGCTCGAAATCGGTTTTCAAGTCCGAGGCCGTAGGCCGAGGACTAGAAAAGATTGAGAGATGGAATATTACATTTTCAACCCGTGGTGTCGAACTTTATTTTTCGGCACACAACATCAATGCGAAGAAAAAAAAATTAGTTAATCAGTTCCAAGAACAGCTAGACCAGTAACCTTATTATGCTATCTTCGCCTATGCTGAATTTGGAGTAGGTGCCATCTGCTTGCTATTGAAACTTCGCGTCAATAGTTTATTGATTTACTGACTGAATATTACTTTATAACTATCAGTGTATTCGATTTTCTTAGTCCAGAAACGTTCAAGCCCAAGATAATGTTTGTACGATCATCCTAAATTGTACAATATCAATTCAAAGTAGTTGATTTTCGACAGATATTGGCTAACAGAGGAGCTCACAAAACAGCTGACATTTGATGCAATCAAACCGGGATGCTACCTATTGATCGACCAACCCTTAAATCGACAACAACCTTCAGTCAGCTTACATTCAAGGTTATTTTACCGCCCTAGGGCCGAAAAAGGCATTTTCCCGGCGAGTTGCTGGCGACTTCGCCTGAAAACGAGCGTTTTTGGCCTCCGTATGATGCATGTAAAACAGATCATTTCATACCAGTGTGGCGAAAACATATTTATGTAATTCAACAGTTCGGCCGCAGCTTCAGAGCGAAGCTCGGTACCAGATATTGTAGTTTTAATAGATGATGCAATATTATAATTATATGATTTGGTAATATTATGAATTTTCATATGTTTATTTTAAGAAGTAGAACTAATTAATTTCTTTTTCTTAAGTTGAATAAGCACTACACTTTCCTTCCATACTGATATTCTATAGTATATTATTTATTATTAAGCTACTTTAAACTTGACCTTGCACAGCTGCGTCACAGGGGTTGCATCAATTTATTTTTCTAAAATTATTGTGATTGTTGATACTGTGTATGAATCCTTTTTTTTTTTTTGTTTTTTGATTGGAAAAATAAATTATCATTAATTTATTTATTAATTAAAATGTAATTATGAGAAGGATACTCACTATCACCAAGTACATAATTTTCAGGGTATTTACCAAAAACCTCATTCACAACCTTGCCACCCAACTATTATTTCTTAAAAAGAAGGTGAGAGAAGTTCCAATGAACTGAAATTACAAAGAAGCATGACATAGGCCTATAGCATGAACAATAATTGAAATAATATAGTCTATATCTATTGAATGTGGCGAATCATCTGATATTTGCCACCTGTTTTCAATTTTAGTTTGTTTATTAATTGTAGCAGTTTGTTTTGTATTTCTCAGTTAAATATTAATCCTCATCACATTAAAACATCTTTAAACATCCTGTTTTATTCAACCTACTTTAACATGGGAAATCTACAACCAAATACCCTATATTGGTAACCACGACGTGATTGAGAAGCAGACAGTTTGGCGTCTTGCATTTGTAAGTGAGCAATCACTTGACTCATTCTCCGTACTTTTTCAATGAAATGCTGCATTGACTGAAAAAGTAGGTGTGTAAGGTATAATCTCAATAATATTGTCGGCTAGTTTATCAAGCGCCAACTCCAGTTGCGATGCGAGAATATTTGGCGGAAGGCAAGGAAGCCATAATTGACGCCACACGTGTATGCCGGTCGCATTCGCAAGAGAGCGGAGATGGCGAAGAAACTGTGACGGTTTGCGGTCGCCGAGCTCCTCCGTATTGATGAGTTGCCAAACGCGTTCCTCTTCGGACGCGGATAAACGTTCAATGATCTTGTCACGCAAGAATGTGTACGGGTTGAGCTGAGGAGGATTCGCGATAACGTCCTCAACTTCGGCGGCCGCGCGTTGGTCCAATTGAGACCACATGATGGAATTTTGTTATCTCGTTTACTATGTTGGACAGTGTGAATTGAGATTCTGCCTGAAGGAACCATAAGCGAGGTTTGTCCAACCAAAACGGTGGCAACTTTACGGATACTCGATCTACTTCATGGTTTTGGATGGGTTGCTGAAACTGTGAATTGTGGTCACGCAGAATTTGTTCATCCATCATAAATCACGAAAATTATGAGTGAAAATTCTTGCTTTTCAAACGCCCGTGTCACAATATATAGGAAATTTTATTTTGAATTTTGATTCAAATAAATACTTTCCACAATTCCAATCACGTCGGGGTCGCCAATATAGGGTATTTGGTTGTAGATTTCCTATGTTGAATAAAACAGGATGAACGAATGTTAGATGTTTTTATTGTGATGAGGATAAATGGAGGGTTCAGAATACAAGTGAACCAAGTCCACTTTTTGTCATTATTGGGTTAGCAATGCTATAACATGCACCAACTATGTATAATTTCAGTCCATTAATGAACCAAGTCCTACCCAGATAACACACAAACGTTTTTTTCACCTAATAAACACGTTTTCAGTTTCACTTTTCCACGTTTTTTTCCGGTGAAAATATCGAGAAAATCACGTTTTTTTCACGTGAAGGAAAGGTGGAAACGGGACACTTAATCGCGTGAATAAAACGTGAAAACAAAACGTGAAAATAACGGGTTTCTTCAACATTTGCCACGTTATTTTCACGTTATTTCCACACCTTATTTCCCAAAATTTCACTTGAAAAATACATTTAATATTAAAATAATATTGCAAAATATCAAGGTTAGTGGTTCATGAACCACATAACTGCTGTTATGAACTTTGATTAAAATAGATTTATAAAATTATTGTAGTTGGTTACCTGTAGTAGGCCTGATTATTGCTAAATTTAATTTGGGAAGGCAGTAATGATTTGATTGAAAAATTAAAATTGACAGAAATCATTTGAATGCAAAATTTTATAATGTTACAAACATTTAAGTCTCAAAAATTTGTCATCAACCAGGAAAAGGGTTGTCATTCTCCTGAAAAGGAAGCTAAAGGAAAAGGAAACAATAACAGAAAAAGGAAAATAAACAACAGTAGTATATATTATAATATAATTTATTTAAAAAATAGTCTGAAGACTTGTGAGAATTGAAATAATAGGTTGAAAGTACATTAACCAATTAGTTCTCTTGACAAATTTTGAAAATTACATGATTTTACAATTTCATGAGTTATTTAAACAATATTTATGATAAAAATAAGGAAAGACTTTTAAAGAATGATGAATTGAGTATAGAACATTTGGGAGACTTTTATAACTTCAATACAGTACTAGAAATAACAAAATAACACCACAATTCAAAATACAGTAGATTTTTATGAGATGCATATAATAAAACAGGAGCTAGAATAATAACACCTAACCTAATCAGTCAAAAAAAAAAAAAAAATCAGTAGACCTTTTTCAAAACAGAAGATAGAAAACAACATCAAAGTACAATATATTTATATGGGATGAAGTGAATAATACTAAATAATCTTCTAAATTCTAGTCAATTGACTAATTGTAATTGTATTAATGGATTGATAATAATTATGATATACTGTACTTTCAAAACTATTAAGGGAAAGATTTATATAGAATCCAAGAGGTAGAATAATAACACCTAATCAATAAAATAACATTTAGTGAACCTCTTCAACACTTAGGCCTATTAGAAGTAGGAACATAAAACCATAATTGAAAATACAATAATAATATGGTTTTGTGGAATGAAGTGGATAAAACTAAATAATCTTTTAAAAACTAGTCAATTAGATCTAAGAATGGATTGATAATTATGAGATAACTTACATAGATTATCCTTTTACTCGAGTTCAAATAATATTATATACAGTACAACTTTATCTTGGAACACCAACAACAGTTCTCTGCACAGTTAATTGTCATCGGTCCAAGAATTCTGTCCCTTCCTGTGAAAAAAAGAATTTTATATCAAATTATCAGTGTTGTGCCAATCTTGTGAATACATTTTGCGTCCACAGATACAGAAATTTGCAACTCAATTTGGCAGATTGTGATCGAACGACTGCTATTTTTTTATTCTCAACTAAATTGAAAAAATACAGGACTGTCTGCCAGTGGTCTGTGAGACCACATTCTCAACTCTTCAAGGACTGTCTCTGAGAGTTCATTAAAGAACTGTAGACAGTTACATAACGCTTCTACAATTATTCTAACATATATCTGACCTAATAGGATTCAATTGAAATTGGACTTTTTTGGAGTTACATTATCCCAGAGGACTACAGCTTAGGTCTGCTCATCAGTCTAATAAGGTTCCTGGGTTCAAACCCAGTTGATGGCAAAGCCTCTGACCAGAATTTGCTTTGTCACTCACGTCTTTCTGGAAATGTCAAGTCATTGGTCCCTACTGCCCAAAACGTAGTAATCTCTCATAATCATCCATTCCATTACCCACAAGTGTAGAGTATATGTGGGCATCACTCATAGTAAAAATTGTTCTGGTTTATATTCTATTTCAGAGTACCTCATGAAAATTTATACATACTTTGATTTTTCTCCACTACCAAGCCGTGTTTTTGAAGATTTCAGCCAGTCTGATGAATCCTTCAATATCTTCTTTTATTCCGGTCCGTTTCTGAGGCATTTCTAGTTTTTATAACAATTGAGTTTTAACAGGGCAGGGTGGTTAGCCATGCGCTCAACCCTCAATCTGGAGGACCTAACTCTTGAATTTGCAGTGGACAGAGCTGGGTGAGAAATGTTTTTCTCAGCACACATGGACCATATCAATAATGCATAAAAAATTATTTGAATAGTTTGAGTTATCCAAAAAAAACTTCTGCATAGACAATTTCTATACTTGTCAAGAGTGAAAAAACAGTTTCAGACCTAGTAATAGGTGCAAAATATACTAATACATACCTTGCTTTATCCCTGCTCAGCTGTCTATTCTTGGATAGCCTCAACCAAACTTTTGTGGCTTGCTCTAACTCTTTCTCTGTTCCATTAAGATGAAGATTTATAACAGCTCCTAATTGGGAAAAAACAATAAAAGTCAATAAAAAGACAGTTACTAAAAAGCAAACAATTTTAAATAGTAATTGATCCTGATACTTTTTGATAACTCGGTTGTAAATTCACTGCAATAACGGATACTTCAAGGATAAATTGCTCAAAATCAAATATTTCATCATTATATTAATATGGGGAACAATATTCAGTCTTCTTGATGTTTTATGATCAGTGGACAATCAACAGAAATTTCCTTTAGAATAAAATACATCAGTTTAAATGAAGTAAAATAACGATAATAATATTACTTCATCACTGCTACTATAAGGTTGGTTTTGATTGAAGCTGATTAACAATCTTGGTTGTGTTCAATAATATGGCTGACTGCTCCCATACATTATTGGAGCATAGGATTACCAGCCATTTTGCTATCAAAAGCAACTCAAAATCCAGCAATAATTGCTTTCACCAAAATGCACCTTTATTGATAAAATTTTATATATAATAGGTTATATACAGACATGATAATTTATACAGGAATTATTTTGGAATAATCATTGGATATTAAAAGGCTGTAATTGAAAAAATAGTATACACACAGTTATTTAATGATAATTGAAAATAATCAGGAAATGTCCAATAGCAACTTGAAATGTTAGTATTTCAATATGGAGTTGTGTTAAGCAAGTAAAATATAGGTCTGGTATAATATTATGATGAAGGGTTTTACGAAATAAACTAACCAGAATAAGCTTAGAGGGCAGAAAATATTAGGCCTAAGAGTGGAAAAATTATGTAACAGGCCATGTCCATTTGTTTTATTTAATGGAAGAGAAACTAAATTACTAGGTTTGTTTATCAATGGCTCAACAGCCCATGAAGGGCCTAGTTCTATCAGCTGGTTGCCAGTTTCATATTTACTCCACTGTACAGTCCATCCAAGCAATGAAGACACCCCAGCATACGGTAAAACGACTCCAGACTGGGCGATATCGGCCCAAAAGTCATACATTCTCAAACAGAACCCACAGTCCCCAAACCAACACTGTCCGAGCCAAAGTCACCTCCCACACCACTTGAATACCCTCCCCGCCCGGACAGACCATACAGCAGGCGAAAAATCATCAACCAGGATAGAGGAAATGAGTGGTTAGCACGTTGATTCTCTCAACCATAAGCCAGTTTTTGTAACAATATGACGCCACAGAACACCTCTGAATAACATGCAGTTAATCAGTTAGAATGCAATGCAACAGATGATATTCCTCTAGAGATGGGAAATGACTGACTATCTTTACTAATGACAGCCAATCTCCCAAAGAAGGGAAAAATTACAAGGTATAGCAATGATTCATTCTATGCTTGTGCAGATCTTGAATTAACATTTTGCAAGTTGATGATGACAATAAATTTTTACTCTTCCAAGAGATATAATAATAGTAAAGCAGTTCATGTACTTGAAAAAAAGAAAATGTGAAGAATCACAAAATTAATTTAAAAGCTATCACAGGAAACTTCCAATTTTTAGAACAAATATTATTGAGAATTTGAATTTAAGGTACTTACTGAAAATTACGAATTTTATTCCCAGACAACTGAAGGCACGTTTTCTGTTCTGGTCAGCCCAACAGAATTTACTGGCAATCTCATCAACCATTAAGTGATGCAGCACTCTTCTTCATGTCAGCCCCACCAAGGCGCAAGAAAAAGTTGATCTGAAATGAAATTACGTGCCATTACGTACCACTATCATAAAAATGAATTTTACAGTGAATTGAATTTATCAATTAAAATTCAATTTCAGTGCAGTAGGCCAAACTGAATTTCAGTTACATAACCTATAAAATATTAATGTTAGGCAGAAAGTAGAGTTGATCAAATCAAATTAGAACATTCCAGAAAATTAATTTATTAAGTATAGGATTTTACCAATGGTTATTATTACTACAATAAACATACCTACTGGTACTTACCAAACTTATAGAGATAAATCCACTGTAATGTTTTGTTTCAACACTACGAGAACCGCGAAAATGAACTAAGAAAAGAAATCGATAATCGATCATTAGTATCGACTGCCTATCCAAAAGTAAGCTTATAGTTGGGCGCGAATTTTGAAAACTTGCGCACTTTTCAATTTAATAGTTAATAGTAGAAAAATATAATACATTCTTCAAAATAACAACAACATGGAACTGATAAAGCACAAGAAGACATCTTGATGAAGTTTGTTAATAATTTTATATAATGTAGTTGCATAAGATAGTGACCATTACAGACAAACTGTACCATGGAGAAATCCTAATGGTTTTTGCAGACAATGAAAGAACTTCAAAAAGATTATCTCGAGTGCAGAAAAGCCAAAATATGGATGAATAAGTTTTATAAAAAATAAAACGAGGAGTAGAAAATAATCTCATTCATTGTCTAGGTGGGTGATACAAAAATTCTTCTCTCATGATGGCTTACCCACATTGAATTCGAAAAATTTTAATAAATTTATTGGTTATGGACTGATCGATTTGAAAATTTAGGGGAAAGATACTTGTGTGAAGAGAAACGTTCCTGAATTTTTGTAAAACTCCCCCACCTCTCCTTCTCCATCCAGGGCCAAAATTATTGCTGGCGTTTTTTTAAGCAGCCAGTAAAAGTTAAAATTAACATTTTTTCTCGAAATATAACTTTTTGAGCACTGCACCAGACAAAGAATCAAATTCTAAGCATTTTTCTTCTCATGAAAAAATTATGTCAGACGCACCGTTTTCGAGCTATTTAGCGTTTCGCGCTGATTCAATAACTGAAAAATTTTCAAGTAAAACTTTTTTCGCGAAATATCGCTTTTTGAACACTGAACCAGATGTAAAATTAAATTCTAAGCATTTTTCTTTCTATGAAAAATCAATGTCACATACACCGTTTTCGAGCTATTTAGCGTTTCGCGCTGATTCAATAACTGAAAAATTTTCAAGTAAAACTTTTTTTCGCGAAATATCGCTTTTTGAACACTGAACCAGAAGTTAAATTAAATTCTAAGCATTTTTCTTTCCATGAAAAATCAATGTCACACACACCGTTTTCGAGCTATTTAACGTTTCGCGCTGATTCAATAACTTTGAAAAATTTTCAAGTAAAACTTTTTTTCGCGAAATATCGCTTTTTGAACACTGAACCAGATGTAAAATTAAACTCTAAGCATTTTTCTTTCTATGAAAAATCAATGTCACATACACCGTTTTTGAGCTATTTAGCGTTTCGCGCTGATTCAATAACTTAGAAAAATTTTCAAGTAAAACTTTTTTTCGCGAAATATCGCTTTTTGATCACTGAACCAGATGTAGAATTAAATTCTAAGCATTTTTCTTTCTATGAAAAATCAATGTCACTCGCACTGTTTTCGAGCTATTAGCTTTTTGTAAATGACTTGTAAAATTTGTAAATTACTTTGGTAAATTTTATAAATGACTTGGTAAAATTTTTCAAGTCAACATTTTAGGATGATAAATTTTTGATAGTTTACCAAATAAAAATATTATTATCTCTTCTAAGTATCAAGATTTTTTTCAAACTTTTATTATTAGTGTTTAATTTGATGTTGAGCTTACATTTTATTGATATAAATTTATATGTACTGTAAAATTAC
The DNA here is from genome assembly GCA_017141385.1 of Sogatella furcifera. NCBI lineage: Eukaryota > Metazoa > Arthropoda > Insecta > Hemiptera > Delphacidae > Sogatella > Sogatella furcifera. The sequence goes on from CM029546.1 coordinate 21,006,730, forward strand.
AAAATAATGGGTCGTTTCATATATTGAATTGAAAAATGAAACAAATAACTATGATAAAATATTAATCATTGTGATATAAATGTATATATGTAATATGTATTTCATAAAAATCACATATAATACATAGGCTATGATATTTCATATGGAAAAAGGTGAAAATCATTATTCAGATTTCATCATTTTTTCACAATAATTCCACGTTATCAATTTCACTATTTTTCCACTTTCACCTTTTCTACGTGAATATCACGTTATCAATTTCACTAGTTTTCCACTTTCACTTTTTTCACGTGAATTATACGTGAAAAAGACCATTCAATTTTAACTTTTCACCTTTTCACTTCTTTTACACGTGAAAAACGTGATTTTCACTTTGTGTGCTATCTGGGTAGTTCTGATAATATCCGCTATGCAGCAGCAAGTTCTGGTGTTTAGTGACAGATTGTTGTTTTCTTTCAGAATACTACTGAACCAAGTCCAGGTGATGTTTGTTTACTGTGTACAGTTCTGTATTGACGTGCTTTATAGTACATTACGCCACAAGCCCGGGAAGGAAAAGTTTACAGTATGAGGATAGTTTCCCGGGCAAGGCTTACCAAGCCTGGGAATAATTCCGAATACTGTAAAAAACTTCCTGGGCGAGTGCCCACATAGCACACAAAGTATCCGATACATATTAAGTACATATCAATGTAACCCTTAAAGTATGTATTGCAAAATATGTACCTCAAACGTATCTGATACATATTATTTAAGGCAGAATTGATACGTATCTCCCAATACTTTCCAATACATATCAGATACATATCTGCTAAACCTACCCACAATGCATTAGTAACTGTGTCTCTGCTTGTGTGCTCTTTCTGAACTGAAATTTTCTGTTGTGAGAAGTGATGAAATGTAAGCTGATATGATTGTGGAGACAAAACCAGAATAGTACTTTTAAAAGGATGAAAATTGTTTATTTGAATGTGATATTATAATATATTACTTATTATATAAATCTGTGTTTCATTTATGAATTGATTTGAATCTGATCCAATGCTAAGTAGGCTATTGATTGCATTCAGTATTTTGAGGTTAAGTTTCTTATGATCTTTTTATGCCTTTCGAAATGGGATTAACTGGATTATTATGATTTTATTTCAACAATTACAAATATCAATATCATTATTTTGATAATATCTATATCATTGATCAACAAAGTATTTTGGCAATTCTTTTTTGTTAGTTACATATTAGATGTATATCCAAGACATGAGGGTGATACATATCGGATATGTATAATCAATACCTAAATAATATGTATCTCAAAAGCGGACATTTTCACGTATCAGATACATATCAGATACGTACTAGATACATAAATTTACGTATCGGATACATACTGTAAGTATCGATGGAACTTATCTAATACGTATCTGATATGTTCAAGTGCTATGTGGGTGTATAATTTTTTTCGGTAATAAATTTTATTAATCTAATCTCATAAATGAACAAAACAAATAGGATTAATGAGCTCTAAGAACAGCTAGACTGGATAACTTACTATACTAGCTTTGGCTGAGGTGAATCTGGAGTAGGCTGAACTGCCAAGTATATTGAAAGTTTGCATCACAATTTTATTGATTTAATCAATTGGATATTACTTAAAAACTATCAGAATACTCGATTTTCTAAGTCCAGAAACGTTTAAGCTCATGAAAGTTTTTGTACAATCATCCTAAATTGTACTATAGCAATACAAAGTTCCTTGTTTTTGACAAGTTCCTGGCAGTTTCACAGAAAGAGATGGTCCATTGTAGTTATATTTTCTCTCGCTAGATGGCGCCAGCTGTCCACACTTTTGAAAGGGATGGTCCTTGCATGGAAAGGACTTCTTTCTGCTCGAGGACAACAGCTGATGTATGTAAATGACGACTTCCTAGCCTACATAGGGACTGGTAAGCAGCTTATTTCCGTGGAGTGTAGCAAAACCCTTTATTTAGAGCTGTCTACAGTTTATTACATTATTTTTGTTGGCTATTTTATCTTCTTAATTGTATTCTGCAATGGATATTTCATCTGGATCAGGTGAAGAGTGGTCACAAGAGGAATTTGACACAGGTAAATACAATGCTGTTATATTAATTTTAGGTTAGGATTGCTACTCAAAGTGTTTTACAATGGTTGAAACGTGTAGGCCTAAACCAAATACCCTGTGTAATGCTCAAAATGTTTAAATATAAAACTAAAAGACCCATATGGCCTTTGCATTGCTAATGGCATTGCTAACCCAATAATGACAAAAAGTGGACTTGGTTCACTTGTATTCTGAACCCTCCATTTATATTTATCCTCATCACAATAAAAACATCTAACATTCGTTCATCCTGTTTTATTCAACATAGGAAATCTACAACCAAATACCCTATATTGGCGACCCCGACGTGATTGGAATTGTGGAAAGTATTTATTTGAATCAAAATTCAAAATTAAATTTCCTATTTCATCACTGATGTACAGGGAATATTGTAAGAAAAGTGACAAGCCAGTATGAAGAACAATTTATGAGAAAATATTTCACAAACAGAATTTGGCAATAAAAAGTCCAAAGAATGACACATGCAATTTATGTGACACTCTCAATATGAGAATGTCATTGGCGTCAGAGGAAGAGAGAGTGACCATTAAAGAGAAATTGATAACTCATCAAAGTCTTGCCGAGTTGGCCTATGAATCAAAGAAGAGTGATAAAAAATAAGTGAAACAGATGAAGGTATGAGAGCGTTGGCTTTTGACTTGCAACAATGCCTGCCAACGCCTTTGCTACAAAGTGGGGTGGCCTTTTATAAGCGTCTTTTATGGACATTCAATTCAACAGTATATGATTGTAAAGATAAACAAACATATTGCTACATGTGGTCTGAGCCCGAAGAAGGAAAAGGAGCCAATCAGGTAGCTTCATGTCTCTCAAGACATTTTAGAAATATGCCACTCAATGTTGCCCATGTTGTAATGTACTCAGATACGTGTGGCGGCCAGAATAAAAATAGATTCTTAGCTGGTATGTGCCTATCATTTTTGAAAAATCATAACACAATTAAAACAATTGATCACAAGTTTCTAGTTGCAGGTCACACTCACCTCGAGTGTGACTCTTCACTTGCTCAGATAGAAAGGAAGAAGAAAAAAAACAACAAGCCAGTTTAGATTTACCACCCACACGATTGGATGCAACTAGTGCAGCAGACTGGAAAGGAACGGCCATTCCAAGTTGAACACATGAAACAAGAAAAATTTTTTGAATATTCAGAGTTATTCAGTACTGCTCTCCAAATGAAGAAAAATAATGATGATGGAGAAAGGTTCATCTGGAAAAATGTTAAGTGGCTACGTTATGAGAAAGACTCTAAAAATGTAGTTCTATACAAGGAGACTTTGAATGTTGAGGCACAATTCAAAAAAATGAGTATTTTCAGAAGAGGGCATGGGAATTCGAATCTCACCCCCACACTGAGCTACAATTCTCCTGTTCCAATCACTGTTGCAAAGAAAAAAGATTTGCTTTCACTTCTTCCCCTAATACCTGACATATTCCACACATTTTATAAAGAACTACCGACAACAGCCACTGGTGGAGACGTGCATCCTGACACAATTCAAGATGGTGAAGAACATTAATGTAATTTTTCTGGAACGTGAACTGAAATGGCAGGGAGAGGTCTGAAGCTCACTAGTTTGAAAGTAAATAAGCTGAAGCAAGAATTGGAGGAGCGAGAGCTTGAAACAAATGGGGTGAAATCTATCTTACAAGATAGACTCGGGAAGCACTGCTGGCGGAGGGTCAGGACCCAGATACATTTTTGTTTGAAACAGATTTGGGAGCTCTGGTGAGTATATTGGAGAGTAAATTCAAAGAAAATAAATTAGCTTTGACAAATTTGGAGAGTAAAATAGAAGAAAATAAAACATCTTTGGAGACTAAATTTGAATTGGTTGAAAGTAAAATAGAAGAAAATAGAAGATCCTTAGATAGAGTAAATTTGAATCTCTGAAAGAAACATTTGAAGGAAAACTACAAGAAAATAGTCAAATTTTGGAAGATTTTGAGACAAAAGCAAAACTTATGGAAGATAAATTTGATAAGAAGATTAAAGAGCTGCAAAATAATGACACTAGTGGAGCAAGAACAACCCTGAAGGTGGATGATAATGCTTATCAAATTGAAAAGGATACTTCAGTAAATAACTGCAATGTGCCTATTACTGTGCCAAATTATCATGGTGGACTACCAACGTTTGATGGAAAGACTCCATGGGAGGATTACCGTACCTTGCTAGATGTGTATGCCGATAGATATGGATGGACACCGGCAGCAAAGGCTGATAATTTGTGCCTATCACTTCCGAGAGATGCACTGTCAGTACTCCAGACAATTCCAAAGTCTGACAGATGCAACATTGGTGAAGTGTTGAAGCGCATGGAAATGAAATTTGGCCACCGACACATGTATCAACTACACCGTTCAGAATTGAGGAACAGAATCCAGAAGCCAAATGAGTCACTTCAGGAATTTGAAGCTGACATAGCTTGCTTGGTGAGGATTGCCTACCCAGCATCAGGGGATGATGAAATGAAGGAGAGTATGGCAGTTGATAGATTCCTGGATGGTCTACGTGAGCCAGAAACCCAACAAGCTGTTAAACTGGCTTGTCCTCAGACCCTCAGTGAGGCATTAACTCAAGCCTTGGAATTTGAAGCTGTGACACAATCTGTGAGGAGCCATGCATGTGTTTGCTCAGTATCAGGGAAGATAGCCATGAGGAGTTGGTGGAGGAAATAATGAAGAGGATTTTGGAAAAATTCAAGACTGCAAAGAAGGAGATAAGGTGTTGGGGCTGTGGAGAGAGGTCATCTACAAAACAAATGCCCAAAGAAGTCAATGTCTGACAAGAAGCAGGAAAACTGAAAAGGGTTGATGAAAGGGCTATCATCAACCTGTAGGCAAGAGGCCCCAGGTTCAGGAGCAGTTGTTGCAATGTTGTCAGATAAACCAAAAAGTCTCTACATACATGGAAAAGTCAATGGATCAACTCGAAGACTACTAATTGATACTGGAGCCACTATGACAATAATAAACTATTGCACAGTGACTGATCAACAAGGCATATCACCGACAACCTGGAGGTTGAGAACTGCTACAGGGGAGGCTGTCAGTGTCTACGGTGAGATGATTGCCACTTTTGAGATTGGTAAATCAAGGTTCAGACATCGAGTGTTAGTGACAAAAGTCAGTGAAGACATCATACTAGGTTTGGATTTTCTACGTGAACATGGACTGAAACTGGAGAAGAAGAAGAATACAGTGACCATTGGTGAAGAAGAAGTTGTGCTACTACCTACAGAAGATTGTACAGCACAGGTGCGGCTAGTGAAGGACATCACCATACCAGCAAGGAGCCAGATTGTGACCCAGGCTAGGACAACAAAAGACATTACTGAAGGAATGAATGCAATATTGGAACCAGTAGTTCTTGAAGAGGAGCTTGGACATGGTGTTCTAGTGGCCAGAACTTTGTTTCTCACCAGCTTAGTGTTCCCTGTTTGCTTGATGAATGTGAATAGCTATGGAGTCACCTTGAAAAGGAGCAGTCTGTTGGGACATTGTTCACCTGTAACAGCAGTGGTCCATCAAGTACAATCAGCACAGTCAAAGAAGAAGAAGCTTCCTGAGAAACTATGGAACTTTGTAGAGGAATCTTGTCAGGACTTGAACCAGGACCAGAAAAAGGACGTGAAGGATTTAATAACCTCCTACCAGGATATCTTTGACATTGGAGAAGGAACAAAAGGAAGGACCAACATTGTCCAACACACAATAGACACAGGAGATGCCAAACCCATTTGCCAGAACCCCCAAAGACTTCCATTTGCTAAACGAGAAGAAGCCAGAAAAATCATCAAGGAGATGGAGAGTGAAGGAATCATTGAATCATCAAATAGCCCTTGGATATCACCAGTGGTGCTTGTGAAGAAGAATGGATGACACACTTTGGTTTTGCGTGGACTACCATCTTCTGAATGATGTCACCAAGAAGGACAGTTACCCTCTACCCCGTATTGATGACATACTGGATAGCCTGGAAGGTTGCAAGTTGTTTTCAACTCTGGATTTGAAAAGTGGATACTGGCAAGTTGGACTGGAAGACAAAGCAAAGGAGAAGACAGCATTTTCAATTGGGGAAGGACTCTGGCAGTTTACTGTGATGCCTTTTGGTTTGTGTAATGCTCCAGCCAGTTTTGAGAGACTAATGGAAAGTGTGTTGAGGGGACTCTCATGGAAACATGTTTGGTTTACCTGGATGACATTATTGTTTTGGGCAAGTCTTTCCAAAATCACATCAAGAACCTGAAGGAAGTATTTCAGAGGCTGAGGCAGGCAAACTTGAAACTGAATCCTAAGAAGTGCAACCTGTTCAAAAGACAAGTGAATTACCTAGGACATGTGGTTTCTGACAAGGGAGTGTCCATGGATCCTGAGAAAGTATCAGCTATTACAAACTGGCCTGTGCCTAAGGACAAATCGGAAGTACGAAGTTTTCTTGGCCTTTGTGCATATTATTGGCGATTTGTGATGGGTTTCTCTGGGATAGCCAAGCCACTAACAAATTTGACAGAGGAGAGCGCACCTTCATCTGGGATAAAGACTGTCAGCAGGCATTTGACACACTGAAGGAGGTTCTCAGCCAAGCACCTATTCTGGTTTATCCCAAATCAGAAGGCAAGTTCATCCTGGATACTGATGCCAGCAACACAGCTATTGGTGGAGTACTCTCACAGGAACAAGATGGAGAGGAGAAGGTTATTGGATACTTTAGCAAAGTCCTGTCAAAACCTGAGCGCAACTACTGTGTCACAAGGAGAGAACTGTTGGCGGTAATGAAGTCAATCAGCCACTTCCATAAGTACCTGTATGGGCATCACTTCCTGTTCTGAACTGATCATGCATCCCTGACATGGCTTCTACAATTCAAATCTCCAGAGGGACAAGTTGCCAGATGGATTCAACACCTGCAAGAATATGACTTCAAATCCATCCACCAAGCTGGAAAAAGTCATCAGAATGCTGATGCTCTCTCTAGAAGACCCTGTGACCAGGACTGCAAGCACTGCTCACGCCAGGAAGGGAAGGAAGCAGTTGCTAACAGGATAACTGTAGCTACAGACTACTGGGGAGGAGATGAAATACTGAAGGACCAGGAAGAGGATCCTGATTTGAAACACCTGTGGGCTTGGAAGCGTTCTACTCAAGGAAAACCTAGCTGGCAGGAAGTAGCACCATTATCACCACATGTTAAGACCCTCTGGGCACAATGGGAGTCAATTGTGGAAGATGGGGGAATCTTGAAGAGGGTGGTGGAGAATGCTGCTGGCGATCAGAAAAGACTGCAAATCATTGTACCAAGGAAAAGAGTTCCTGAAGCATTAAAACAGCTACATGATTGAGTCTCTGGTGGGCATTTTGGAGTGTATAAGACCCTGGAAAAGGTACGAGAGAGGTTCTACTGGCCAAATTCAAAAGAGGATGTCAAGAACTGGTGCCGGAATTGTGCAGTATGTGCATCTGCCAATGGCCCTATGCCTAGAAAGAGAGCCCCTATGCAGAAATACAATGTAGGTGCTCCATTTGAACGCATAGCCATTGACATAGCTGGACCATTCCCAATTACTGATGGTGGGAATAAATACATCCTGGTTGCTATGGATTACTTCAGCAAATGGGTAGAAGCCTATGCCTTGCCAAATCAAGAGGCAGTTACTGTAGCTGATGTATTGGTGAAGGAGTTCTTCAGTTGTTTTGGTATACCATTGGAGTTACATTCAGACCAAGGAAGAAACTTTGAATCTGCTGTATTTACTCGGATGTGTGAAGTATTGGGAATCAACAAGACTAGGACAACACCACTGCACCCCCAATCAGATGGAATGGTTGAGCGAATGAACAGGACTATGAGAAAATACCTATTGAAGGTGGTATCCAGACATCAACGGGACTGGGATCAACATCTGCATTTCTTCCTGATGGCATACTAGCGCAGTCAATGAGACTACAAGGATGACTCCAGCAAGAATAGTGTTTGGGCGAGATGCGACTACCCTGTGACTTGGAGTGTGGATGCAAACCTGGGGAGGACTTGGAACAAGAAGATTACACCAGCAAGCTCCGGAAGCAGATGGATGAGATTCATACAACCGTCCGCACCAACATCCAGGGAACCAGTGACACAATGAAGCAGCGCTATGACATCAAGGCCAACCATGGAGGATACCAGGCTGGTGACATGGTATGGTTGTACAATCCTCAACGATGTTGTGGATACTCTCCCAAGTTGCAAACCTCCTGGGATGGACCTTATGAGGTGGTCACAAGGATCAACAATGTGGTCTACAGGCAGGATCAAGAAACCAAGAGGTACTCCACGCATTGTTCATTTCAACCGACTGGCGCCTTATCATGGAGACAATGCTGCAAGGGGAGTTCAAGAGGTGAAGGCTCTTCATCCTGCCATCTCTGATTTTGAAAGATTCATGGCCAACCTAGGGATGTCACTGGAAGAAGGAAATGTCGCCATCAGTCACCAGGACTTATTCACCCTACCAAAGAGCTATGCCTTGGCACATTGCATCGCTAGGAATGTGGGAGCTTCAAGAGGAATTGCTACAGTATTCAGGACAAAGTTTGGAAGATTGGATGAATTGAATCTCCAGAATCTGGCTGTGGGGAAAGCACTTCATCTTCAGGATCAGAACCAACATCTGTTCTATTTGGTGACAAAAGACCAACCACAGCAGGAGTCAACATATCAGGCTTTGTGGCAAAGTCTGATGCATCTATGAACTCACCTTCAATTCCTGGGAGTGAAGCAGCTTGGAATCCCAAGACTGGGCTGTGGCTATGACGGATTGGACTGGAAGATTGTGAGACCAATGATTGGAAGAATTTTCAAGGACACTGGAATCAACGTCACCTGTTGTGTCTTCAACCCATGGGCGGTTACACAAGTTGATCCATTGGTGCCGGCTTCTACTGTTTCCACTTCCAGGATGGATCTGGACTGTTCTGGGACAGAACAGTTTTAAGGAGGGGGCAGTGTTATGGAATTCGACAGTGTCTGATGACCTTGAAACTGTGGCGCCAAGTGATGGGCAGGCAGGGGGATGGGAGGCTTTGTGTCAACAAGTGGTTGCATTGTTTTGTAAACAAACAACTGTCTGGAAGTCTCTGGAAGTAATTATGGGCCCACCAGCATTTACTAGAACTCTCTATTCATTTCTAGCACTCTCTAGCAATTTCATACCCTTTTATAAAGAGACAGGAATGTTTGCAGAGAGCCAGTCCTACCCAAGCGTTCAAATGAGATTGTGTCAGCCGTATTGTGTGATAGACGAACCAGACGTTGTATATGGACACTCTATAGTTATATTCATTCTGTCAGTTCTTATTTCTTCTAATCAGTGTAACGTGATAAAGACTGTTCATCATTTCTTAGTGTAATTTGTATTGTGAAACGTTATAAACTCTTGTGCTATCTTCTGTTCTGTTATAGTTGATCTTGTCAGTGTGTTATAGCAGTGTAATTAATAAAGTTAATCATTATAAATTGCCTCAAGTCTTTTATTATAGTGGAAACCCGTAACAATATCAATGTATAATCGTATATTTATCTTACAGGAAAACTTAAGAGAGCAGAATTCATTTCTTTATGATCATGAAGAAAATCAATCATTGAGTCACCATCAAAATGAACACCATGAAAGAGAAAAATCACTTGAAATTCCATCCACTGACACTACTGACAGCCTATTGAATGTATCTACTCTTGACTGTGAAGAATATGTACCGGTAAGGATTCACTTAATTCAGCTGAAAAATAATTTGTGTTGTTTAGATTTTTCTTGATTCTAACTGCAGTAATTTGTATAAGTAGCTATTACAAAAATAAAATGTAACATTATGTAATATAATTCTTAATTTTTATATGAGCAAAAATATTGGAAGGAATATGATTTGAATATTTTATTGGAAGGCTATTCCAAATTAATCAAATAGGGTTTCAAAAAAATGTTAAAAATTTGTGTAGGATCAAGGTAATTAGAATAGAAAGGTATGAGTCATCAGCATCGTAGCCGGGAGGAAACAGTGAATTCTGACGTCATTGGCACCACAGCTGTTTAGCAAACCAAGAAGTTAGGAACTTTGTCTGCTCCTTGTGCGTTCCAACTTGGTTCCAAACACTGATGTTGTAAATTGCTTTTTCTATGCCTATTTGGAAAACTTTTTGGCAATAGCTATACGGCCCATATTTATATTATTTACATGCAATCTACCTATTGCCAAACCTATTCTCGTAACCTCTTTTCCCATAATGTTTTGAAATAGAAATTTTTGTCTCTTTATTATCGATATGATGAACTCATTTTCTTGAAACCACCATATAATAACAAGAGTTCATTTTGCTTAATACAATCATATAACCTACAGTTTGAATGCAATTGGGAAAAGATTCTGTACTAATAACAAAAACCACATGTTCGCAAAAAAATGATGCAGTGATAACATAATAGCCTGTTCAAATCAGAGTGCATATTTTCCGTGATGTCAGAAATGATATTAATCTAATTACTTTGATTGGAACGCACAAGGAGCAGACGAAGTTCCTAATTTCTAGGTTTGCTAAACAGCTGTGGTGCCAATGACGTCAAAATTCACTTTTTTCCTCCCGGCTACAATGCTGATGACTCATACCTTTCTATTCTAATTACCTTGGTGTAGGATCCACAATCCACACTCCTTGATAAAACAGATGTTTTGATGTCCTCTACTCTGAGAAAAAAATGTTTGGGGCAAAGAATTGTTTTTACAGTTGCATAACTGTGAAGTATTTTTGTGTTCAATTTCAATCATTGCATTGATTTGATTCTGTTGTAGTATGACTGTGATTGCGGTAGTCTCCAGTTCAACTAAGAGCATGGAATTAATACAATTGAAATTATTATGATTCAATAATACTCTATAATATTGTAATAGTTTGAAATTAGATTGCACAGATTATTTATACTCTGTATTTTTGATAGCAATATAAGTGAACTTCTTAATTTTAATCCTCTTTTTTCTTAACTTCTGTTTCAGATGGATGTGGACAGTGATGTTCTGTTGACATGTGCAGACACGCTTTTGAGACAACTGAATATTCCTCGAACAAACACCTGAAGATTAAGTAGGACTGAGGGAATCCTGGAGGAAACGGACTTTTCTGAAGATCCTGGAGTACGTCGTGATCAAATGTATGGGGATGATGGAGCACCTACTGAAGAAGGAGGAGAAGCTGTTGCAGTAACACTTGATAGCAGTTCTACTAGCAGTGAAGAAATCAACAGTACACGCAACAAGAAACCATTACTGAGTAAGTGGATGAAAAAACAAAATAAGAGACTACTTACAACAATTGAAAGAAGCCTGAAAAATAAGAAATCTATTCCCCTGCTAACTAGGTTGAAATATTCAAAAGCGCAAGATAGAATCCAGCACCCTACAACGTCGAGTATTTGGACCATTCTTTTTCAAAGATTTTTCAGGCTCCCTGCTGTACACTTCTGTCAGGCCAGGATCAACAGTGGGTGATCCTAAAGTGAATGATGTACGTGCATACAAGTACACCCCTGAAAAAGAGATTTTCTTCAAGACTTCTTTCGATGATGAATGGGAACCTCTACCAAAAAGAAGATCAAGGAAGCAGTTTACAAACCAAACTCCAACATTGCTCTATAATGATAGCTTAAAAATCAATCCAAAAAAATATGGCCACCTTCAAGAATTGAAGGAAGTTTTGCCAAAAGACTACCATTATTTCTATGATAATCTAAATCATTAGAAATCTATATTTCATAGTAATATCTCATAGCCTAGTAATATCTCATTTCATAGTATCTCACAATAAATTGGGCTATCATTTTCAATTAGGATATTCAATCAAGATAGACACAGTTAGACACACCGCATTATTATTATTTTCAAATACATGCTTTTCTATCTGAATCTATCACCAACGGAGATTTGGTGAGAATTACCTGTAGAGAATCAAGCATGATGAATTAGTTGTTGATATATTATTATAGTCAGTAATGTAATCTAGTAGTCTATTGTTAGTATAGCCTATAGAAGTGCCTTAGAGCAGTGCTATTTTATGTTAATTTTCCACATTGATATCTGTACCAGATATGAGTTAATGTTTTATTAGTTTTATTTTTTCAATGAAGAGGAAAATTTGTTTTGTTGTTGAATTTTAATATTGTTCCCTACTAGAGTTGTAATATTCAAGTACAATATCAAATCAACTTATTCGTTCCATATCTAATAGCATACAACATACAATATTGATTTATATCAAATTTTATATTTATATTGAAATAATGTCTCTTAATATCCTCCTTATGAGGATGTACATTATTTGTTATTTTGTTAAACGTATTGAAATGTTTTGCAAAAATTATATGAAACTTGCACTCTACCAATAGAAAATGTAAGCTGCACTGCTTGTACATTCCTCGAAATTTTATGTGCAATTCTGTAATATTTTTGTGCAATTTTTATTGTTATCAAGTACAAATTATACAAATGGAATGTTTGATTATTGTAAGTTGAGAATAGTTATTTCTTGTCAGTTGCTAAATGGCTGTGAAATGCATTTCTAGTCAACTAATAGCTAGAAAATTGTAACTTGTAGTTAGTGGTAATTTGCATCATTTGAAACAATTGAATGCTTTAATTTCAAAAGTGATCTAAGTGCCAAAAATTGATTTTTTTTTGTTTTCAAAATGATCTATGTATCAATGCCAATGCATTTCTACATGATCTATGTGCCAAATCATCTTCTGTTAGTTCCTATAGTGCCTCAAAGAAACGTT